>JAMQGT020000854.1:0-7500 GCA_024447675.2 Pterophyllum scalare
CAAACGTTGCTCGTTTCATTAGAAGTGTATTGCTTTATACAGTAAGAAGTAAGAAGAACTTAGCTCAGTGTACTTGACTCCCATCTGTAATATACAGAACAAAATGGGCAAATTGAGTTAGCGTACACTGACATTATTGCATTGATAGTGTGATACCCCCCAGCAGTCTCTGCACAATGAGGACAATCTGCTTGATGATCTAATAATTACTGCATATTACTTTGTAAAGGCTTCATTTAAGCTATACATATAAATCTGCATGCATTGTGGTAGTGTTAGATCAAAAGACCCATTGCTTCACTTGTCTTAGCTCAGCAAATAAATAAATAAACAAACAAGAAAGAAACAAAGAAAAACAAAAATATTGTCCTGCTCCAGTACTGGTTCAAATCCCAAATGGAGCAGGATCGTAACAGTGACCGAACACCCCAGCCCACATCCAGGTGTCCCTGGAAGCACTGGTATTGACCATCACAACAGTGCTGTGGCAAGAACAAGCATCCCTGTGGGGCCCAGATGAGTAAGGAGCTGTCGAGCTTGGCTCCCCTAAGTGTTAATAGACCCCCTGCCTGCAACTATCTCCAGGTACCCTTGAGCTGAGTTCTCCAAAGCTTTTGCTGTACCCAGTCACCTTCTATCTCTTTCTCACAGATGAAGAAATTTAAAAAATCTAGTGAAATTGGTTGAAATTTAAACTTGAATCTGTAGCATGGTCAGCTTTGATCAATACAAAATCAGCACCATAAAACCCCTGTTTTTAATACAATTTGCTCTTAGCTTTTTTTTGTCAACATTATATATAACATATTTACATTTTGTATTACACTATTATATGTTATTTTACAAGTCTTCCATTCACACAGTGGGATAAAACCTCCAGCCCATGTGCACAAAGGCTTCACAAAAAAGTTACTTGCATTTACAGTGTCACTGATGTGAGTTTTTATATTACTTTTTACTGTCCACTCTCCTATTGTAATGGGACTGAGTTACAAATGTGGCATCTGTTACAATTTTAACATCAAATGCATTTAACTGACAAACCAATGTGTAGCTCTCTTTTTGGTAGCATTCCTAGTAAATGTTATAGTAAATGTCACTGTCTGGTTAGCTCTGACCAGAATAATTCAGTGCAGGAAGTAAATATTAGAACTGTCCTTTTTGGGGGCATTTTTTCTCTTTCTTTTCTTTTCTTTTCTTTTCTTTTCTTTTCTTTTCTTTTCTTTTCTTTTCATTTTTTAAAATGCTGTGGGTAGAATGGAACTAGAGGAGCAGCCACAGAAAGCTTTGAGATGAAGAGCAAAGTAACAGTTCCCTGTTACTGTGGAATGTTTTAATGTTGACTTTTTTTTCCTTCTTAGCAGTGAAACTGGGTCACCAGTGCATTGTATCCACCTGTTACCAGCATGTGTCTCCTTTGCAGACAACAGATATAAATCAGCGTAGTTGAGACCAAAGAGTCCCTCATGTGCATTTTGTCTTGCTGTGCAGTTGTGAGAAAGCTGGTATAATAATAAAAAAAAATAAAAAATGCAGCCTTGTGCATATGCACTCTCAGTGGGCCCTTTCAAGATATGGATGACTTAAAAAAATTAAACATGTTATATCCCTGTATTTATTAGTAGTAATAGTACAGTAAGTAGTAAGTAAGCAGTAAAGTCTTGCACATTCTGAAATATCAGTGTATTTATGGTTTTTAACATATTTATTATTTAAGTTTGCTTTCACTGAGTTGCTTTGTTGAAGAAAATCATTGAATGACATGGAGGATGTCTATTTAAAGGTAAATCTTTTCAGAAATTTAGATTTTGCAATCTTTGCATCTTATCCTCAAACCTCCCTTATCCCCATGATTTAATTCTTCTGGCATACCTTCATTAAATTGATCTTATTTACCATTCCTCTAACTTAAATCCACATTCTGATTTAAACAAGGGATTGTTGCTGTAATTGGGAGAGCAGTGATTGCAGTGGCGTCAACACTGCATAAATCTTACAATTACACCCCTTGTCATCTGCATTCACAACAGTCTGCTCAAGCAGACCAAGAGGTGACAAGTTCGACAAAACTCTGTGTGGAAAATCTCTGGACATAAGTGGCAAGTAGGACTACAAAAACAAGTGTGCATCAATGAGGCTTTAGTTTTTACTGTTATTGTGGCTTATGTGGGTGTCTCATCAGCCATCTTTCTGGAAACCTGTAAATTCAGAATTAAACTCACTGGTCTGCTGTGAAAAATCTTTATTATTTTTATTTTCCCACTTTGGTCCAAAGTGCGAGTTTATGTATGACTTCTCAGCATATAGTTAAAAGCTGTCTGTTCCAGTTTGGGTGTTGATGCCCATATAATACGTAGCAGTCATTCTGTGTTCAGTCATAACCGCCTCTCAACTGAGACAGCTAACACCATTCAGCCAGCGTGAGATGCAAATGGGACGTGCCATGAATCATAGCATTAGCTCATTACTCCCAAAAAATGTAATCATCGTTGTATTTGTCATTCAGTTTAACTGTTTGTCATTGTGATCACAGATTTTTGAACCCCAGAATTTTTTCTTTCTAAGACAGTAATGATCTGGCAGTGTTCAACAAAACATCCTTTTACTTTTGAGCTTTTGAAAGTTGTGATTAGATAGATAGATCTATAGATAGATAGATTTTCCTTTTGACTCTAGTTTTATTTTCCTAAGCCAAGGTCCCACTTGTATGTCTAAGACTTCACCAACTCTTTCAAACATGTTGTAAGTGTTTCATGGTGAAAACCATCAGAACTCTGCCTCATTCAGATGGACAAGGGCAAAAACACAAGTGACAATAGGAAATGTAAAGGGTAAAATGTTTCCATGACAACAGAGAAAGGCTTTGATACCTCTTGGCATCAGATGATGAAGATTTAGAAAGACTTTGTGGATTTCTATCTCAGCTCTGCACCTTGAGAAAAGAGCGACCATTTAAATTCCTGTCATCCACAAAGAAACCTTCAAACCTTTTGAATGTAAAGTTAAACATTTTTCTCATCTGTATAATTACATTTTACAGAAAGTTGTGTGTGTACTGCAAACACAATGCCCTACCGAGGTCTTGGCCGTTGGCTTTCTCTGTAGTCTCTGAAATGTGTTACTGAACAAACAGAGTAGTTATGTTGTAGTTATATTGCAACTAATTCTTGGTACTTTTTTTTTATAAGAGTGCTTGGTAACATTTATTTAGATTTTTATACCTTAAATTCCTGACCTGTAGATATTCTCTGTCAAAAATGAATAATCATTAAAAAAAAACACACTTTCTAATCAGACTGCTGTTATTTTATCATGCCTTCTCTAAGTCTTGTCATCTAAAATCATGCCAGTTTATAGTTTATTTCTTGAGAAGAAGAAAAAAAAAACATGGTATGCCCTGCTGAAATGTAAAAGTGCCTGCCACATTTTAGAGCCAGCCTGTCAGAGTACATTATTACAAGCCTTATTGATTCCATGATTTTCATTTAATCTGCCTCCGAGATGCATTAATGCTCACTCTTTATGATCTCATATTGTTTTATTGAACATGCATTGTGCTTCTGTGGTAGTGCTTGCTTTTATGGCACTGCAGTAAATTCTACTCTTTTAGGATGAAATCTGGAATTACTTTCAAAAGTTGGTGCTGAATTGAACAAAAGGAATATGCTAAAATGAATATGTGTTGTGGTGAGGGGTGGTTAAATGACAGGTTCGCAAAACGTAATTGTTCACTATGGCAGAGTGGAATTTATTTAACTGAAAAAGCCTCTGAATTTAATTTAAGAACATGCTTTCACCATGGCTGCTTAACAATGACATGGACAAAACACAATAGTTGTCTTTCTCTGTTTTGAAACATCCTGTAGCAAGCACACATGAAATATGAAGGTTAACATAGTGTGCCTTAGGATTGAAATGACTGGTGAGGGCTGATGACAGTTTATCAGACATAAAAACGAACACATTCCAAATTTTGAAGATAACAAGCTTGTAAATGGTAGTAGTTAATAAATGAGAAAACATTCTTAGCAATGATGTTTCTTGTTGGATGCAACGCGTGTCCAAAGAACCATTAAAGTGCCCTTGATTATGAGTTACATGCAATGTCTGTGTATACAAGATGAATTTGTGTTTTTAAGCTTCATCTTGAGTATTCTGGGGAGAGGGGGGCAGAAGTGATAATAGTATGTTTAGTTATCAGCTAACGCCAGCTTGGTTGGTTTGCAAGGTGCATCCATGGACATTGCTAGACACAGATAGAGTACTGGCTAATTTGTATAACAAAACCTGAGCACACATTCCTTATATTGGCAGTTAATACAGTTAACTAAACAGCAGGCATTAGTCATTAGTATCATCCCATAACTGCAATAAGGTTTCCAAAAGGTGCCACAAACATGGTGAAGAAGCCCAATTCAGTGACTAACTCAGATTAACTGTGTTGAAGCCTAGCAGATAGCTACTATACAGACTATAATAGCCTGTCTCAGCATCCACCTACCATTCAGAGCGGCAACACCTCTATAAATGCGTCATTTTGAGACTTAATCGAGTTTGAATGAAGTTCACTTCTTGTCTCGCCATTTTAATATGGAAGTTTGAGCAGACTGACTCTTTTATTCTGGGGCCATGATCTAGAGGCTATTAGAGGCACTGCAGTTTTGGCACTTTTGCATCGTTTTGGAGCTTCAGCCAGTTTTACAGGTGGTTTAGACAGTTCACTGTCAGGTGAAAACATGTTTTTGACAAAAATATTAACTCTAACATAAATTTTATTATAATTATATTATTTTATTTATTTACTATACTTGTTTTTTTCTGTCCATTATTATTTCAAAGACTCATTGCAATAGAATCATGAATTGAAGTGAATCATATACTCATTAAATCAAAGTTAAACAATAGAGTTAAATAATAATTTACTGCTGCCATCTATTTTTTTTTTCAGTCCACCCATGCACTGTACATTAAAAATTCATGTTACTGTGTGCAGATCAAACAGTCTTACATTTGGAATTATCAGGTTTTATATTAAAAGTGTGATCATTACATGAGGGTTTTATTTGTCATTATACGTGTTGATGTAGCTGGGAACTTAAATCCATGTTATTGAATCTGACTACTGGCTTTGAGTGGGTTCTTCACCAGTTTTGAAATTACCTAAACTGGAATCAAAATTCAGGCTTAAATGCAGGTGCAGAAAAATCCAACATCAAAATTGTTTAAAGCTCAGGAAAGAATGCTGGAAGTATAACTCGCGGCTACTGGCTACTGTTCTTCAACAAAAAGTTATAAGACTCATGGAGAGGGTCCAAACACATCCAAGTGAAAGGCTTCCTTTGAAGGAGAACACATACATAATATAAAAAAAAGGGACCACAAGAACATCCTCTCTGGTTTCTACAAGAATTGCCATGGAAACCAATAAAGCATGGCTTAACTGTGCTTTATGGGAATTATTGGCTCAACTGGAGCACATCTTTGACCAAATTGCTTGGCCCAAACTACACATTATTTAACAGTGTATTAACCACCAATTATGAGTCAGCAGAATTTAGGGTGCCTTAATATCTCGTTCATGGAAAGAGGCACATCTTTCAGTGGTGAAAGGTGTTGCTTTATTTGACTGGATGTGTAGATGAAATGAAGAAAAATAAAATGCTTTGGCTCATTCAGGCAAAAGAGTGATCAACAGGATTTGGGAGAATAAAACCAGGACACGTGCAATCTAAAGCATCTTAGACTATATGCATAATAAACCTACAAAAACGCCACTATCAGCCTCTGGTTATTATTGTTGTGTTATTCCAGGTGTTTCTGCTGACCTTGATACCTTTGTCTTAATGCAAATCTAAGTAATATAGATATGTTTCCACATCAGAGCACCTAAGACACCAATTTCTTTTTTTCCTGGAATAAAATCTTCCATATCTTAAACACAAAAGTCTGGAACAACTACTCAGGTGATGCCATCTACATTCGTTTTTTGGAAACCTCCTGTTGATATTTAGTAAGACATATTCATTGCAACTATTTGTCATGATCAGGAGCTCTAGCCCAAGGGCTGCATATAGGCGAATTCTTCACATTGAAAAGAATCATATGGATGTATAAATCAAAAAGTGCATTCTCAAGTGATAAAGAGGAAGATAAATAGGCTCAATCCAATAATGCCTCTGGAAGAAGCTGTGAGCTTGAGGCATTCAAAACCATCCCACCCTCTTCAATAAGCCATGAGCAGATGAATGGACTGTTCTCCCATTCCAGGCTGATTGGTGCTGACAAACTATAGATCACCTGTGAGGGAGCAGCACCCTATTTCACCAGGAGTTGTCTCACTCTATTCCTCAGCCACAAGAATCACCCTACCAAAGACAAAACTGCAACTCGGGCCTTTTGTGTGACTTTGTGATTTTCACCCTCACGGACAGTTTAGTTCTAATGGAAGCCACTTTTTTGTGGATACAGCATGGGTGATGCCAGGGTCAGGCTTACAGGACTTAAATCCTGAGTGTTTTCGGCAAAGCTCTAAATCTTTTACTTTTACTCTCTTGCAGCATTTTTTTTTTATTCTAAACCCAATCATAGCTGCATGGGAATCGATGAGTTTTAAGTGAAATGGTCTGAGTGAGGCACTGATAAAATGGAAGAAAATGCTTAACCCCCCATGAAATGTGTGTTTGCATGTCTAGTGCTCAGCTCCTGAGTACTACAGGGACAGTATCAAGGGGCAGTTTTTTATGTCTTGACAATCAGACAAATATTAAGATCTTGTTTATATAGAAACACTTATTGATTTACACATAAGCTGACCTCTAACTCATTTGCTACTTTTGTCTGCTCCTTTAGTTTGATTAGGCAGATTTGTTACACTGGATGCTCTTCCTCACACAACCCCAAAGGGGTTTGTGTTTCCTCCCAGGATCAAACCAAGGATCTTTTGCTTGTTAGATGAATTTGTTAAGCACTGAACTATGAAGCCACTTGACCCCATCTATGTAAGTACATTTAATTTACTTTAATCATGAGGTGAATAATCTTTCACCCTAACAGTTAACACTTGTCACATTTTCATGTATGTTTTGGATTCTGTCCTGATATCGGTTCTTCTCTGGACACATTTAGATTTGTTGATTCTGTTTTGTTACGAGTGTGTCCTAACTGGAGAGAAGACTCCTTCATTGCTGAAAACACTGTCACTGTTCATGGTTCATGTCTGATGTTGCTTTTTGTCTGTGTGGGTGAAGAAATCACACAGATTAAGAAAAAAAAAAAGCACCAAATTCAGAGATTGTTGCCAAATTATGCTGACATGTAATTTATATGGATTCCGGAAATATAATGCAGTGGAGAACATTTGACAAATGATGTAATGGGCCTACGCCCACAGTGGCTTTTACTTTGAAAAACATCTCATTAGAGGCAGAGAAAAGTGTATATTCCTGGGTACAACAAAGAGCAGTTGGGATAGTTGTTATTGGGGAATTATGGAGTATGCGT
>JAMQGT020000854.1:12500-240775 GCA_024447675.2 Pterophyllum scalare
ACTAATATTTGGCCATAAGATTTCTATTCATTACACTGAAATAAATAAAAAACCCAAAACAAGCAACAAACAAAAAACATTGAGCTCTAAGGGTTCCCATCAGAAAAATAAATTTAAAAAAAAATGTAAGTAATAAATGTTGAGGTCTTATATGTGCTATATATATATATATATATATATATATATATATATATATATATAGTGCTATTTAGCACAAAGATAGATGAACATAACCATATGTGATGTATTCAATATTAAAGATATTTTTTTGGCCTTTATTGGATGGTTCTTGCGGTGGAGAGAGACAGGAAAGCAGGACGAGAGATGGGGAAGACACGCGTTAAATGGCAACAGGACGGGACTCAAGCCTGCGCCAACCGCTCCGCCATGCGGGATACATGGTCGCCTGCTCACGCCCTGAGCCACCCTGGTGCCCCTGTTATCAACTAATCTTACAATCTTAGGTGAATGTCCTCAGCAGGAAGGACATTGCAACAGACTCTGTATGTCTCTTTTGTCTCATCTATGAATGAGACACAATTTGTATTATGTGTCATTGGTAAAGGGATTAGGAGACATGATTTATGCTCGAAAGACATTTATCTTTCAAAGCAAATGAGTTTCTTTTCTCAAAGGAACAATGGGGGACTGCCTGACTCCTCCCTTAATCTTTGTGAACAAAGAGGGCTCACCAAACTAGAACTTGGGGTCCATGTAATTCAGAACCTGATTAAACCACTTCTTCTAATTTTACATTAGCCTCACTCTCTATTCCCTCTTTACAACCATTAATCACTGTACAAATACAAACCAATCAGGGGTCAAAACAATCTGATAGGTTCATTTTTATTGGTTGTTGTAGATGTAGAAAAGCTCAAATCAAAGGTTTTCTCGGTATTTGAAATGGAAGATTTGTAGAAGCCAAAGTAAAGAGAATAATGCTTTGGTTTCTTTTGTTCTTTTTTCTCTTTGTCCAGAGAATCATTTGTAGACCATGAGCTGAACGTGCCTTTCGTTTCTCTGAGAAAAGCATTTGGAAAACCTGCCTACTGTTTACTACTGTCCCTTTTGAAAATGATTTGCTGGAATTGGTTTCTGACACAGCTCCAAGGTATTTTATTGTTAACGTCCCAGATTTAGAAGTGTTTCTTTTTCCCTTCTTCTTCTTCCATCACAGTTCACCTGCAACACTCTGAAAAACACACTGCAACCCCTGTTTGAACTTTGGTCTGTTACTATAAGGCTGACTGTGTTGAATGAAATGTTTCCTTTGTACTGTATGTTATGTGTTTTTCTCAGTCATCATAGGGTTTCCCATATTCTTGATGAGTCCAAGGGAATACTAGAGTCAGAAAAGTCAATATGACTGGCATGACTTTCAACCTTGGTGGTGGGGATTGGCAGTGAAATGGGGGTTGGGGTTTTCTTGGCTGTTAACACATGGCGTAGTACTCAGCCAGGGAGATTAATGGTTCTGACTGCATCAGCCCAGTGACTGGGGATTAGAGGATGTAATTGGGTTGGGCCCAAATATGGGCAATCTAGACAGCTGCTCATAGCAGGAGCCAATCACAGGATCTCATCTCTGCCATGCTTCCAGTTGTTCACCAACTCAGGTAAAGATAAGAGATTCTCTTATTCCATAGAGAAGCTGCTTTGAGACCATGTTTCTGATTACTCTCACGTTGAAGGAGGTTCTTTCTAAAATTAAACGTCTGCTATCATATGTTGTGAAATAGAATTGCTGAGATTAGTACCACTCTAAAGAACTATCGACAAAAAAACATTTTAGACAAAGTGTCTTTTTTTCTTTGTACCATCAATGCTATTTAAAAAATGTGAATAACTTGACTTTAAATATGTCTGTATAGGTTCTTGGTCATCAAGGTCATGGTAGTCTCTGCCCAGTCGTGTAGGGTCCTGATCATCTCAAGTTTGTCTTCCAGTGGATGGTGGGCGTCAAAGAGTAGGCACTGGTCTGTGTGTGTGTGTTGATTTCAGGTAAGCTTGGCTCATGTGAACACTCACATGATTAATAGTGGGTTAGCAATCACCTCCAAGGGGACAAATCAAACTGGGGTCAAATACCTACGACTGTCCAATAGTTGTTTTAGAACTGCCTTCTGTTCAAGCACTGAAATTTACTTTTAATAAACTTCATTAATATAAGCACCTAATATTTGTTACACAGACTCTGGACAGTTCATTTAATGTATCAAAAAAAAATCCAATTACCTAGTGAAAGAGTACACACACACACACACACACACATATATATATATATATATATATATATATATATATGTATATATATATATATATATATATATATATATATATAAAATATATAAAATCCATGGTACTTCAAGGTCCCTATTAAATCTGAATGACAGTTTTTGTTGGATTCCATCTCATCTTCCCTTTCACTCTACTCTGAAATTAATGCTGTTTTATGTTATATATTTTTCACTGCAGAGGTATAACACACACTGTATAGGTATATGCTATTCTTGTGTTGACATATTAAAAACTGCATTTTTGTGTTATTTAACTATATATAAATGGCATATTAATCTTTACCTCAAAACTAGTCAACTTGAAATTAACTGGTCCTGCTCTTTTGACATTGTCATGCTCTCCTAATTTCAGCAAAGTCCCCACTCTGATCCCAGCTGTAGCAAGACAGAAATCATGTAAATTTATTGGTGACATTGAGATGGTTCTTTGCTATTCAAATGAGGCCTGCCTCATCAGACACTAAACTGTACCGCATATTGGCTTGTAGCAGTAACCTCCCCGCAAACAGCTGTGACCCCATGCAGGAAGTCAGACATCCCACTTCCTGTGGCAAGCTGTGCCACTGGCTCTCTTGGCTGAGGATGGCTTTCTAATTGGTGTCCTCTCACCCCTTTACTTTGAGATGCTCCTGCCTGACAGGTCCTGGCAGCAGGAGAAGACGTCCTTGGGGGGCCGGGGGATGGTGGGGGGGGATCTGAGAAAATGCCAGAGCCCAACATTTTCGAAAATGTCCCTCAAAGTCTTTCCTGAAAGTAAACTGAGGGGGAGTTTTATTAGATATAAACACAGAAGAAAAGAATCCATGTGAGCGTGTCATGGGCTGCCTGATATTGATGCAATGAAGATACTTGAAGCAAACTGAAATTCATTTTATCACTCAATTGCCTGCTAGTTTAAGAGGTGGCATGCAGTCAATCAAATTTCAAATCAAATTCTTTGTATGAGAGGGTGAATTGGGCATGTAATGGGAATTTTTGATTGATAAAACTCATCTAGATTTTGACAAGGTGAACTACATGTAAAAAAAAAAAAAAAAAAAGAATAGTGATGTAGTGTGCTTATTTCTACTATATTTTGTTTGAAGTATTCAGTCACATGTTTTTTGAACCAAACTAAATTAAAATCTTGCAAGGAAGCACAAAATGCACACACACACACAAAATAATTTGTTGTGATGTAGTCTACAAAAGGGGAACAACAGACAGGGAAAAACAGAAGGCCAGACTTATGACATGCATGTGCACAAAATGTGAATACACAAATGTTCTACACTTAAGTTTTTTTTCTTTGAAATTGTTTAATCATACTTTTGTTGTTGTTGTTGTTGATGATAATTTCCTTGATATTTTTTTAAAAATCTGTACACTACTGTTCAGAACTCTTGAGCCATCCCTGAATTCTTTATATTTTGATAGGAAAATGGGAAAGAGGTACAGCAATTTATTGAAACATAAACAAACAAACTTGAAAATACAGTATATATATATGGCAAAAACAGAGTTAGTACAATTGTAATAAGTTTGAAAGTCAGTATTTGGTATCATGATCTCGATTCTTCAACACAGCCTGAACTCTCTTTGGTAAACTTACTTGTCATTTCTTTAAGTAGTCTTCAGGAATAGTTCTCCAGGCTTCTTGAAGGTCATTCCAAAACTCTTCTTTGAATATTGGCTGCCTTTTGTTCTATTCTCTCTCAAGATCCCACACTGCTTCAGTAAGGTTGAGGTCCGGACTCTGGGGAAGCCTGTCTTTGACTGCACTGTGTTTCATTGTGTGTTTTTCTATCCAGGTACTTTTACTGCAGTGTGTTTGAGATCATTGCCATGCAACTGCCAATCAGATGCTTTCCTGATGGTATAGCATGTTGGATCAAAATCTGATGGTACTTTTCTCTGTTCATTATTCCATCAATTTTGAAAAGATACCCCAAATTTCACCAAAATTAATTAAATAAATACACTTGAAATTAATGCTTTGAAAGCCCAGAAATCTATTGCTCAAGATGACTTCAAAAATTGCAGTCTGATTCCTTGGAAGCAAAACTTATACAAACGAGGGATGGCTCAAGATTTTTGCACAGTACTGTATAATAGTCATCTATCCATTTTCTTCTGCTTATCCAGGGCCGGGTCACGGTGGCAGCAGCCTAAGCAGAGAAGCTCAGACCTCCCTCTCCCCAGCCACCTTCACCAGCTCATCCAGGGGGACCCCAAGGCATTCCCAGGCCAGCCAAGAGATATAATCTCTCCAGCGTGTCCTGGATCTGCATCTCCCAGTAGGAGATGCCCAGAACACCTCACGTGGCTCCTTTCGATGTGGAGGAGCAGTGGCTTTACTTTGAGCCCTTCCTGAATGGCTGCACTCCTCACCCTATCCCCTATACCAGGGAGAGGCCATCAGAGGAAACTCATTTCTGCTGCTTGGATTCACAATCTCTTTCTTTCAGTCACTACCCAAAGCTTATCACCATACGTGAGGTTCAGGGGTTTGCTAATTCTCATGTCAGCCCGTTTTCAGCATGAAGACAAAAATACCACACAGCAACACAAACATAAACAATGGAGGGAGGAGAGAGATGCACATTTTCTAGTTGGAAATACAGGCACTACTTTGAGTTTGTGCCAGTTAAAGATGAAGATATCAAGGCATGTGCTGGCGACAAAGTGCTAACTAGCTTCAAAAACACTACGTCAAATTTGAAGAAACATTTGGAGTCGCAGCACGGCACATTCAAACTTACAGAGCAAATCCCACCAGGTGGTGTGAAGCAGAGAGCTACGGCTAATGCAGGAGGCCTCCCAGCACCCAAACAACAGAAGCTGGACTTTGGTACAAAACCAGCAAGTGGGAGAGAGTTGAAGAAGTTGGTCGGACAGTATGTAGTAGAGGAAATGCTGCCCTTAAACACAGTTGACTCGCCCTCGTTTCCTGGTTGTCACTTTTATGCTGAGGGGGTGGGGGGTGGCCAGGGGGTGCCATAAAGTGATCATCTGCCATAAAGTGATCCTGATGTTTCTATGTGCTTTTATGTGTAGTGTCTTTGCTTATATTGGTAAATAGAGTGCAGTCAACATCATTTATGAGGGGCTTATATATAAAATGAAGAAATAAACTTTCACAAGAATCTTTAGGAGTCTCTGTTATTGTACCTATATTATAATCAAACCAGTGCTTTCTGGTCACTTAAAATATCTTTATAGAACTGTGATGTTATAGTTGTTGCAATTTCTGCAGCCTCCTAAGCCCAGATTTCTGTTTAAAAAGACATTTTTAATGTCAATGACAGTTTTTAACCTTGATAAAAAAAACAAATATATAAAAGTCACCTTGCCAAAAACTGAGTGCAGCTTCTACCTTGTCATAGAAATGCTGTTCCCTGCTCAAAAGTACTTGATATCATTCATGAGCGATATCAGACAATCAATTTTTTGCACAAGCTGTTGAATGTAACTAATAAAGTAACTTGTAATCTAACTTAGTTACTTCTAAAATTAAGTAATCAGTAAATTAACTATCTTACTTTTTAAAGGAGTAATCAGAAATCAGATTACTTTTTCAAGGTAACTATGCCATCACTTGTCGGCTGGTGGCCAATGTCTGAGGCCTTGGTGGAGGCCCTGGCGAACTGATCCTCTGCTATCAAGACTGGCTTTATATAATAATCTATGAAACTTCTATCAAAGTACCATTTCCTGAGGGTTTTATAATTGACACTTTACAAATTAACTTCTTTTTAAAAAAAATTCCAGCCATCATTTATTCAGTTGCTCTATTATTTCTCTCTAATTTGTGGTATGTTTTGATACAAGCATAAGGAATAATTGCAATCAGTGATTATCTTTCCTAAAATAATAATGTATCATTATGATGACATTTTTACAGATACACTATATGGACAAAAGTACTGGGCCACAGCTCTTAATTTTTGAATTCATGGGTTTTTCAGTCCCATTACCATAGGTATATAAACTCAAGCACTTAGCCATGCAGTCTGTCTTTTCAAACATTGGGTTGTTCTAAAGAGCACACTGCATTGCAGCACTGTAGTGTAATAGAATGGCACCACTCCAACAAGTCAATTTGTGAAACAATTTTTGCTCCTAGATGTTCCACAGTCAACTCTAAGTAGTATTATTGAAATGTGGTCATGTTTAGGAACCACAGCAACTCAGCTACAAAGTTGCAGACCTTACAAAGTTACAGAGCAGGGTCATTAATGCTGAGGTGTGCAGTGTATAAAAGTCACCAATGTTCTGCTGACTCAATAACTGCAGAGCCCGAAACTTCCTCTGGCATTAACATCAGCACAGAAATTGTTTGCCAGGAGCTTCATTGCTTGGGTTTCCATGCCTAAGTAGCTCCTGTAGATGTAATCTGCAGGTTGTCCAGTACCTTTTCCCATGTAATGTATTTGTAATCATGTGGTGGTACTGTGTGATTAAAGATCTAATGAGTGGGACAGATTGCACAAGTATATGAGTGTATTTTTTTTATGGCTAAGCTTTCTTACGAGTAGAAATACACATACTCCCAGTTTCACAACATCTGAGGCTTATAAAACAAATGTGTATGTGTAACTTTACAAGTCTGATGAAAATTTATTTAGTTCTGTCACTGTATATGCATGCAGTCCATATACTTGTAGTTTTACAATCCAGATGATTAGGCATGATAAAAAGTTGCTTGCCATTATTCCCACACTAAGGGCAGGAATTTGAAGAATATAATTGATTAGAAACATAGCCATTGTTACATTACAGTGCAATAGCCACAGTATGCTATTCCACTTCAATTGGCTGTTTTATTTGCATTTAGCTGTATAAATCATTGAGGAAGCAAATACTACCCACATAAATATAAAAGGGTCACTTTCCTTCGTGATTTTTCTAGTTGCACTTTTGACTTCAGGTTCAGTTCTGAATCTTGCAGCCTCCGGCAATTCTTTGATGATTTCGTTATAGTAGGTGTCTGGTGGAGTAAGGAGAACCATCTGCAGCTAAATGTCAGTAAGATCAAGGGGTTGGTGGTAGATTTCCGACAGACCGAGAAGCTACTGACACATGTCATCATTCAGGGTGAAGAAGTGAAGATGCTGCAGACCAACAAGTACCTGTGTGTGTGTACACCACCATACTAGTCTGTGTCAACAAAAAAGAGACATTGTCTGATAGAGGGCAATGCAGATTAAAAGAACGGTACTGTATATGGAACAGACTATTCTTCATATTTAATCCAGCAACTGAGCCCAGGGCACTTCAGTTTATGCCTACAAAGATAGGGTGAATGGTTTAAATAAAGACTGTATTAAAAGAAATGGAAGTTTTTGCCTCCTATTCACACACATCATTGGTAGTGGAGCTGTCATACATGGTGCCTGCCTGCTCATTAGGATCAACTTGGGGTTCGGTGTCTTGCTCAAGGATTCTTGAGCATGAGGATCAGGAGGACCTGGGTTGAATCGACAACTAACAGTCTAGTACCTGAGTCACAGCCACTCACCTTTCCACTTCCACAACCCCTTCTTAACTGACTTATTTCTGCTGTAACTACTGCTGCTGTTTCACTCTTACTGTATATTTGGCCAGACTCAGATTCACAGAATTTATACATATCCAACTGAAGTCAATTCTTTAGAGTCTCTTTTGTATCTTTTGCGTACTCTATGTTTAAATTATCTGCTTTTCTCGATTTGTATTTTTTAAATTTTATTTATTGTATTTTTTTTAATCAATATTCTTCTTAGATGTGTTATTTTGCCTTTTGGGTTTTTTAAAGTTGCCCTATGGTAATTATCGATCTTTTCTTGTTGCCCCAAAGATAAAGCACAATATTTTCACTTCAAATGTCTGAATCTTATACAGAATCCCATTGTACAGGGAGAGATACTGCAGTAAGAGTTAATATAATAGAGGAATCCAGAGTGTGGAACATGCAGCAACTCTGATATCCATGGTTTTGATACAGACTGCACTAGCTGTGCTTTGAGACTATCTGATGGTGCACAGAGGAAAGGAGCACTATCTATATTGTTAAAGCCAAAGCCTGTGGGCATCAAACATCGAAATGTCAGAGTTGGGCTAAATTCAAAGGATAAATTATTCATATGGCCCTAGTAAATGCTGTGCGTGAGGTCACCTGCGGGCCTCACAAGCAAAGGAGAACTTGACAGGGAGCAACACACAAGTAGTCTTCCAACCCCTGTTAGGAAGAGGGAGGTCATCACTGAAGCAGCTGTTCAAGCAAGCAGGGGAAGTGACCTGCTCAGTAAACCATAAACAAGTGTGAAGAATATGCAAAAAAGGCTTCTGCACTGTACACTGAGTTGGATTTGGCAAGATAGCGTGTTCACCTTGGGGAGGTGATGAATTGAGATGAGAGAGGCATGCCAAGTCAAATGCACTGATGTCACTGCAGATTTAAGGAAGCATTTGATCCCACTGATGTACCTAACAACATGACAGGAGTACTTGCCACCACCTATCAGATGACAAGAAAACAATCTCGGGTAAAATGAAACAGGATGTTGTGGTTTGGGTTCCACTGTGAGTATGAAAAAGTATGAGAAAACATCAAATTTTGTTCTTTTCTTTCAAGTGGTATTAGATCGCAAAGATGCTAAGATGATTACATGCACAACATGACACAAGACAGGTAACAAGCATTTGATCTTAGAGAACCTCTACTGGAGGAGTAACTCCAGATAGAAGTAATGGCTTATAAATATAGAGGTTTATAATTCATTTTACTGTTATTCTTATTTTATTTTATTTTATTTTATTTTATTTGTTTTGTATATAAAGCTACAAAGAACATTTCCAAGAAGAAGACACAAGACAGAGAATCTATACAAAATTTCTTGACTGGCTAACTTTGGTGTACAAAGTGTTTTTTTACTATTTCCATCTTTGACATTGAAGGACGTGAGTTGTTTATATTAGTCATAAATGTAAACCTTCATTTTGTCAATTTTTCCAACCAATCTTCTTCATTGCCTGCTTCACTGACTTACTTTGAAAGCGCCTCTTTTCTCTGTGTGCACATATGCTATTCATATACTGTATGCACACATCTAGCAAATACTGAAAACTGTTGTGCTCCAAAAAAGTTTTTTTTTCAGCCAATTAAACCTTACATACAAAAACAACCACTACCTATTTTGAAAGACCTTTTTTTTTTTCTTCAAAAAACACAGATTGCTATATTTCTACCACGTCTCTGCAGCAGTGACAAGGAAACCAATGCTGACCTTCATTTAGAGAATTGAATGACAATACCGGAGGGGGATGAGAAAGTGAGGGGGCAAAAGAAAAAAGGAAAATCAATAGCTCATTTTCTGCTTTTTTGTATAGGGATTCTGATGTTTGCTGAGATAAAGGTCGACAAGCCTGAGAGAATCTCTTGCACCGTCTCAACTTGAACAACCATGAAATTGCTATTGTGTCCACGGCAATTTAAAACTAAGAAATCAGATCTTGCCCTATAGCCTTTAATGTGTCTTTTTGTGCATTTATGTTCATTGCCTTCATTCTCCTGCAAAAAAATAAAAAATAAAAATAGAATACCTCAGATTTATTTTTGGTTCATGCTTAAAAAATTAAAAATAAAAGAAGGCAACTGAAAACAAAACAAAACAAATGAACACCAACCACAAAAAAGAGAGCACTGTGCCAATCTGCACTTATACTGGACTATGCCTAGTATTATCAAAATTTTTAATTACAACAATGATTGGGAAATTATATGTGCCAGTAAATTCCAGTTGTGTTGTAACACATATAGATCAGAGAAAAAAAGACAAAAAAAACCCCAAAAAGACAAAAAAAACAAAGAGCTTCTGAGAGAAGCATCAGCTGGTAAGGTGTGTCTATGCTGTGTACATGATACAAGATACTTGAAGCGAAACATCAAAAACACCGAAAACAGCTTGGATGGGCGGACCACCAGATGTTTAATGCTGATATCACGAATTATGACTGATGAGAAGGCGTCTGTGAAGCAAAGCCATGGACGTAAGTGGAACAGTTTGCTTCTTGACTGACGTGGCATTTAGGAATTAAAAGCGCAGTTGTTGTAATACAAGAATAACTGCAGTAATTGAAAGCTAAGAAAAGAAAACGGTCAAAAAAAAAAAAGTTAACAGAGCGGAATATTTCCACATTTAATTTAGATTGTACCAATTTTACAAATTACCCTGAAGCATTGTCCTTTCTTTTGTGCAGAAGAGAAAGTGGCTAAAAGGCCTTAGTAATAATGATGATACCCTAATATAAAAATAGAATCCTACTTCCCATTTTAGAAGCGCTATCCATTCCTCAACACATGTTACCCATTGTGTGTTCTCACAATAATTTTTAAGTTACAAGAATGGTGTGATTATGTCCACAGGAGGCTTCCACTTCCATCCTCACTTCCATCATTTCCACAATTCAAACAGAACAACTGTCAAGTTCACAACCTCTGGTAATTTTGGTACTTCTTCTCAGCAAAAAAGACATGCTGAAATGGGTCAGAAACCTCCATCTCCTCTTTTGGCCTATCGTTCACATAGAGACTGAGGAAGCAATAAACAAGTGGAAACATGTTATGATTATTTATTTTATTCGTTCATGTACAAAATTGGTTTTCATGAAGAATAAGCAACAATGTGTGGATGTGTGTTATATTTGCTTAAAATTCTAGAGTCAAATTCTAGTATTCAATGTTGAATGTGATGCTGTGTAATATATTGTATATTGCAGTGAGTATTTCCAACAGCAGCACAGGCTCAAAAAAGAGAAAGTTGTAAGTTTGTTAGACTTTGCAGATACGGATAGCACCTGATGATATCATCAATTTACCAGTCTTATTATTCTAAAAGACAGTCACTACAATATTAGGTAATGAAGTAAGAAAAATGGGAAGATTATGACCAAAAAAATGCCATAGAAATCTCTAACTCCAGGCACTCAAAGTAGGTTTAGAAAGGTAATAACAAGCCTTTTTTTTTTTAAACTGGGTTTGCACCTCCCTCAGTATTCTCTACAGAGTTCTCTACACCCTGAAGAAGGTGCAAGCCAGTACACTTTGCTGTATTTTTAATGTCTTTAGCCCAGTAAAACAAAGGGCTGTTATTAATTTTCCGAAGCTTGACTCGAATGCTTTATGCCATTTTTTGGTCATAATCTTTTCATTTTTCATCTTGCGATTGTTCCCTTTCTTGAGCACCAGGAGTTTGAGGAACGCCGGGAACACTCCTCTTCTTCTCTTTTCTTTTTACTATACGATGCAGTGTTCAATTAAATCTTATTTTTAAAACCTAAAGTGACTAGTGTATAATGGATGGTCATGTTCAACAAACATTCACCAGCTAATTAAATGCAGGACTGATGCAGATTAACTGACTGCCAGTTGAGTGCCATTTTGAGTCGCAGTCTAATGGGAATTGAACAAAATTTCCTGCTAATAAATCTGCTGTGATATACTGAATATTCAGCTGAATAACAGACATAAAAGTCTATCACATTTGCTGCCATTTGGTGTAAAAATAGTGCAGAATAGTATAATGCAATGCAGAAGGCTACTGGATGTTAAAGGACCTGTTGCTGGAAACTGCCTGTTGTATGTGATTATTTGTGACATTGATGGCATAAGGACTGGAACCAGATAACAGATGCTTCTATCTAACCAGTCTGCTGGGCTACTAATGAATCACAAAGTCCTTGAATGCTAAGTGGCATTTGAGAAGTCCCAGGGTATGTGCGTTCTTGTTGTTTTTTTTGTTTTTTATTCTCAATGGTTTTCCCTGTGCACCTGCACTCTGACAGTTAAATGACTCTCCAAAGGCTGTCTAGTGTCTGGTTAGGGATTGTATGCTTTAATGAGGAAATGTTACGAAGTTAGGAATAATGCCCCAGATCTATGGTTATGTTCCTCCAACATTTAAATGTATTTTCTAACAGACTGATTTGCTGTCAATCATGTTATCAACCTATCAATGGGAGTGACTGGTGGAATGCTAGAGATCTTTTATCTGAATAAGCAGCATCCTTTTGCCCCTTGCAATTGACTTGCACACATCAGCTGTTGTCTGCCATGATCAATTACCTCAGATTAAAGTGACAAGGCTACTGCACCTCTACAGTGAAGCATTTCCTGTGTTAGCCTCACTGCAAGGAGTGATGGTATGTCTCTGTCAGCAAATCTATCTCTTGAAATTCAAGCCTCTCAGCTGTGACACATGCTCAAAAAGCAACAGAGATGTGACTACGGTATGGAAGAGAGGTGTCAGCTATTGAATGACCCTCTCATATATTGGTGGAAAAGAATGAGGTGTCAGAACAAAAGTGGTAATAGACTGGAATATATTAAATGATGTGTAGTATCCGGCCAACCGGAACCAATTTTGTCTGTTTCTTCAAAGCACGGTTGCCTAAGAATCAGTGGCAGAGAGCTCATACCTGACTGAGGTTTGGGGTGTTTTACGGGATTATGAAAGGGAGGGAAACAGTGACAACAAAAATGAAAAGTAAAACACAGCTGTGTGGGCTGAAAACATAATCTTTGATTTAAAATGTGAATCTGGGGGGTCAAATGGCAAAAAAAAAGAAAAGAAAAGTTAAATCATTTTTTTAACTAAAATGCTGTGACTGTTTTATTTTTGTGTTGATGATGTTTTTGTTTTATAAAAAGGTTTTCTTAACTAAGGAATGAGGGACAGTATGACCCCCCCCCCCGTCCCATTTCCATTCCTTAAGAATGGCACCCTTCCACTTCCACCATTTCTGACGAGGCTCCATCTCCTGTCAGGTCCTGTGTCTGATCTTTGCTGGATTGTTTCCTATTTCTTAAGGGCTTGACTTTCAGATATGTTCATGCACTGTAGATGCTTTGTTTGTTTTTTTTAAGGACACACTGATCTGAGCTAATTGTTGGTGAAAAAGAAAATGCTGTTTCATGCCTGTGAAGCTGTGTAATGTATAGCAGTTTTCATAGATTCGTCTAAAGAAATGTGTGTTTTTGCAACAGACTGCCAGTAATAAAGTACCTAAAGACACAAATTAAAATTGGTTCCTTGCTAAGATCTCTGTTATGTGTAAACAAAACACTGTTTCATTCCTTCAGATAAGTGCCTCTTTTAATCTTTGAATGATTCATAGGTCAATGTTAAATGGCTTAAAAAACAAACAAACAAAAGATATTGTGCTAAAAATGGTCAGGTCTAAGCACTGGCCTGAAAATGAGTGAAAACACAGCCAATGTCCAAATGGACTGGTTCAGTGCTTTATACAACACTTTTACATTTAACCAGTCACACACACAGTTTCAAAGCACTTTTATCTAATTATTCAAACTCTGGCGGTTGCATCAGAGAACAACTTGTGGTTCAGTATCTTGCCCAAGGATACTTTGGCATGCAACCTGGAGCAGCCAGGAATCAAACCACCGCCCTTCTGATTAGGAGAAAACCTGCTCTACCTCCTGAGCCAGGGCCACCTCTAAGCCAATGAAAAACTCGATGCAGACCTTCAGAGCCTGGAGACCTATTGCTGAAGACCATTTTAGAAAAGAAAGTCTGGCTCCTTGGAAGCAAGAAATAAAGAAATAATGGGTTTTGAACATTACATTACATATCTTTCTATTAGCTGGCTTAATTTACTCGAACACTGGCAATTAGGCTAAGTTGTTACACAGAGGTGGTTAACAACTTGTCAAATGATGTTTTCCTAAGCTAGCTACGACTGTGTTCATGTGTCAGGGGTGGCATTTGCAGCATATGGCAAATCAAAAATATATACAAGTGTACTGACAACAGGGTGGCTGCTTTTACAACTAAAAGTAAACTTTAATAGAAAAATAGGAATAGGTTATACACACAATACAGGCTGGAAACAACAAAGTTGCTGTATGTGAGTGAGCGTTAAACAGTTTGGTCAGTAAGACTGAAGAAGACCTACCACATTAATAATATTATAATAATAGTCTGTAAATCAGGAAGAAAAGCCAGCAAAAATACTCACTGTAATTCAACAGACTTATCAGTATTGTAGCTCTATCATTAAGATACAGGAGAATCTGATGGATCATAATTGTTGTTTAATTAATGTTTAGATGTGTGTAAGAAAGTTTTAGCTTTTATTCTTTGAAACGCAGCCCTAGTGGTCTTTAACAGTCTGAAAGCAAATAAATTAATAATGAAAGAATACAGTTGCATCTAAGAATCAGAGTAATATGAAGACTTTAGACACTTAGACCCTCCTGCCATCCACACACAGACATCAGAGGGATCTTCCAGGAATGGTAACGTTGTTTTCCAGAGGCCTGATAAGTCAGCAGGTGCTGTTTTCATACTTGCTGATGTCTAATCTCAAAAATAATGTGCTGTAGAGCAAATTAGATCTACAACATAAGTTACCACAGGGATATACCCTGGTAAGAAGTGAACCGCCTTCATAAAGCCTGAAGTTAGTCAGTCTATGCTCCTGTATTTGCAAAACTGTTGGTAAATAACTACCATGTCTTGTATATATTTTTTGTTTGTTTGATTGGTTTTGGTTGTTTTTTGTTCTTGTGAGTGCTTCAGGACGATGAATGCTTTTCATGTTATCATAAAAGACTAGCTGTCATAGACTGTATCAATACAGACAAAAAAGACAATTTTAATAAATAACTTTAACATAATAAATAACTTTTAAAGGACATCATTACCGTTACTTGACCAATTCAAATACTTTCACAATATTTACATATTGTTTACCTGTTGTGTTATAGTGGATATTTGCTTTGAGCACAAATGTGTTCATAATTTGCCACAATTCATAAGCTTGACACTTCAAAGTGCACATGGTAAAGGAGAAAAAAATTCTTTCATCCATTTCCTAAGCCTTTTAAAAGAAAAAAATAATGTCACCAATTTATTATCTTATGCGTTTGCATTTTGACACCACACCTAAGCTTCACTGCATCATCGTTATGGAAACATAATGCCTCTTGTGAATCTTATTTGTCTGACATTTCAAATAATTTCAAAGTACATCTACTTCCCTCCCCCGAATTTCTCTCTGCCTCTCTCTCATGAACACACAAACTCATGCTTCCACACCCTCCTCTCTAGTCTAGTAAATCTCATAGCATCGGCTGTGAAAGCTGCTGGGATCTGCTATTTTGTTCTCTTTGGGATTGCTGCCTCTTCCCACTTGATCCAAACAGTCAGCTTAGGGAGCTTGTGGCACACAGGCGCAGAAGTTGCCAAGGAGCTGTCACAGAGATGTCCGCACAAAGGATTTCTGCTGCAGACTAGTGGAGTTTGATACACAGAACAGCGCTTCCCCTCGGTATTTTGAATGTACATAGCAGTAGGGGGTGATCCAATTGCAGCCCCGGGAAGCGTTGAATTTTACCAAAAACTCAGTTTTGTATCAAAATGACAGCTTGAGATATAAATTGGTGTCGATGATGCACAAAATGCATCTTGACAATGCTGGCAACAGGACTAATTTAAAAAAAAAAAAAGTTGAACTGATATGAGGCAAAAGCATCAGAGGGTTGATGACATATGCTAGGTATATAAAAAGCAAGAGTGTAACAATGCAGTTTGAAATCCATTAAAAATGCACAGCAACAAAACCTGTTCATAAGTTATCATTCATAAGTTAGACTACTTCTCATATTAATGATAAAACAGCCACAATGTTCTTACTGGTAGTGTGTCCTGACTGTTACTGGCACACAGTGTCATTCAGTTTGGACACTTTTGGTTCAAGTGCTAAAAAACTCCAGAGTGAATCTCCAACTGCTGTCCATCTAAAGACATCAGAGACTCCAGCGAGCTCCCATCTATAGACAGCACTCAATCAGTCTGAGCCTTCAAACTGACCTTGCTCTGCAATCATCTAGCTACAGGGGATTAGGCAATCACTCAAACCACCTGGAAAGGACTGTTTGTTCACATCCTACAACCTTCATCATATCACAGATATATGTCAAAGCCTTTTTTTTTTTTCTTTTAAGCCCTTGGATTCATCAATAGCTCTGATTAGGGAGCAACCCCGGAGTTTTACACAAACACGCTTACAGTGTCAATTGTTCATTTACGTCTTCCATTTTTTTTTTTTTTTGATAGAGGCACGCCTATGGACTGCTAATTGGACACTGTTGCTTGATTATATCTATTATACAATCAGGATAATGGGGAGCTTCACAAGAGAAATTCAGTTTTGGCTGATTTTGGGAATGACACAGAAAAGCATCAAGTCTGCTCATTACTGTGCGTATCTCTTTTTTTTCTTAGTCTTTCTTAATTGTCTTTGTCTTCAAAAGCAGCACCGATTTTTTTTCCCTGTCAGTAGGAGGGTGCCATGGTTTCCCTGCCTTTTCCTCCCGAAAGCATTATCAGATTGGAGTATGACAATTATTTCCCCCTCCTTCGAGTGGTTTTCATACTTTGTTCTGTAATTGCAAACGAAACGATCAAAGAGAGGTTATGATTGAAGGTCGCAGCGATGTTCTTTTGTTGCCTTTTTGGCATTGTTTGGTGTCATTAAGTACCTTATTTTAATACCCCCCACCACCCACCCACCCACCCACCCACCCACCCACACACACTCAATATTATTAAAGCCAACTGTGCAGAGGGAAAAAAAACAATCTTAAAAGAAATGAACCCTTAAAATATTAATGATAGATTTTATGTTTTAAATGTAAATATTTTGCGAGTCAAAATTAAATCCTTTGATGTCCGATTTGATGTGTGTCTCTGGCACTCGATTGGCAATGAATGAAAAGTGTGGCTGTGCTTTTGATTCAGTTCCTATATTAAAGCACTTGCTCATTTGCTATATAGCATTCAGCAAGGGATTACTGTATGGCTGGATTAAGCAATTTCAGGGTCATTTGTATAGCAACACCGGAGCTTGACAAAGTGAAGAAGCTTTTAGAAAAAATGACACCGTGATTTGGGAATGAAAGCTAATGAAAATATATTTAGCTCCTCCAAGACCAAATTATTTCATTTTGTTTTCTGAATAATTAGATTTTATTTGCACTAACCTTTCTTTTGTCTGGAGCCACAGACTCAGGGACTCTGAGTAGGGAAAGTGAACTCGCACTTCCTGTCAAAACACTCAATGACAAAAGTCATGGTCATACATATTCATTAAACTCTGAAGCCAGCTGTTGGAAAGGAGCACCCAGAGCACCTACTCAATGTCAAGCCTTTACAAAAATGCTAATCCTTTTGGTATTCATGGTTTTATGTGGCATACTGTAAGTAGGGTTCAGTTAGAATAATGCATGCACTTGGCTCTTTCCTCACCGTTGAAACTGCTATGAATTTTTTTGTTCAAAACCTCAGTAAGATTATGCAGATATTTTTTAAATGCAGCAATTTTTGTTTTGAAATGGCTTAATTGATTGACAACAGTAATATATAGTATTTATTTACTGAACTAGTACTATACAGGTTTTTGCACTACATTTCAGGAATGTACAGAAATGTAGTTTACCAATGTGTTTGACTTTGGAGTTCCCTCCATCTTCATTCTACAAATTAATGGGTGAGTGGTTTTTGCTCTATTAGCATCGGTAAACAAATCACACTTCTAAGCAACTTATATTATGCCATAATACTGAGTTGGTTTCTCCCAAAGAATCTAATACTGTTGTATATCTATAAGCTATGCACAAAGTTATAAAATAGTAAAACTCTTTCTATTTTATTTCTCAGAAAAGTTAGTACTGCAGTCAACAAATTTATCTTCTATTCTTAAAACTTCCCTAATACAAACACGCAATAACCTCTACTTTCACCTTCAGTTTAAAGTCGAAATTTGGCACCACAGATTGCAATTTAATTTGTAGTTCTGATTTTCAAAATTACAGGGAGAGTTTCATTTTAAGTTAACATCTACCAAAATGTTCACCTCCAAATAATACTGCTAATTTCTTGTGGATAGTTAAACTTGTTTTCATACAAACTTTAAACACATACCACTGATTTTTAGGATCCTGAGAAAGGCACTAAGGTGGTACGAGGCAAAGTCTGTCTTTAAACAAAGTTTTACTAAAGAACCTTGAATTTTATGTGGGACTTGTATAAATTTATATAAGTTAATAAGTTAAAAGTTGTGCCTTACAGCTGCAGCCAACACATTTCAAAAGGTTTGATGGCCACCGCTCGAATTTCCAATTCCGCACCTTTTATAGTTTCACTACTGCTTGGTGAGTAATTTGCAGACAAGTTGGTGGTGTCTTCCATAGAAACCTCTCATGATTATGGCAACTTGCTAGCATTTAAAGCAATGGGCACTAACCAGTCTAGCCCTGAATAAATAGTGATTTTGCAATCAATTCCACTATGACTGCCCGCAACCTCCAGTATCCGTTGGTCACTGGGAAAAAAATGTCTATTCCCTGACCGATGGTTGCCAGATGGCCACCGACAGTCTCTACTCACCACTTTCCGCCTTTTCAGTTTGTTGTTCAGTCAGATTGGAAATGCTGTAACTTGAGTCCATCAAAACAAATGAATAGATACGCTTTTTTGAGTGTTTGATAAGTACCAAGAATTTATATTTGTATTTGGTGGGCTGTAAATGTTGGTCACGTGCACGTGTGAAGAAAAGGAAAAGAACTGTCTTTTCCTGTGCAGTCTGTTGTGTTGCTCATTCAGTAGCAGCTTTGAGAATCTATTACAGATTTTGTCCAATTGAATTCCAGTGTTGTTTGGATGTGATGCAAAACAAAAATGGCAACAAGTGTTTAACAGCTAGATTCAAAGACTGCTTACTATGTTTCAAAGTATCTCAGTTAAAAGCCAGTTTTTTTTTTCTTTTTCTTCTTCGGGGGTGGCTGAAGCTAGAGCAGGTCATCTGCTAATTGGAAGGTTGGTGGTTCAATCCCTTGCTGCTCCAGTCTGCATGCCAATGTATCCTTTAGCAAGATACTGAACCCTAACTTGCTCCTGATGCATCCATCAGAGTGTGAATGTTAGCTAGAAAGCACTTAGACATAGAAAAAAGTACTCGTATGA
Source organism: Pterophyllum scalare (assembly GCA_024447675.2). Taxonomy (NCBI): domain Eukaryota; kingdom Metazoa; phylum Chordata; class Actinopteri; order Cichliformes; family Cichlidae; genus Pterophyllum; species Pterophyllum scalare. Next base: position 31,804 of record JAMQGT020000854.1, read on the forward strand.
ATCTGTACATGAATGGGTGACATGTTGTATTAGGTGCTTAGAGTGCTCAGGTAGAGTAGAAAAGCACTATACAGTATAAGAACCAATCAATTTGCCATTTACCTTTCTTCAGTGCTCACCAACTCCTATGGCTAATTGCTTTGATTGGTAGAACTTATCTTGTGGTAGATAGAGAGAGTTTATTCCGGTTTAATCCATCACATCCAAAGGATTTTCTGAAAATGTTTTCCAGTTTTTATGGATGACCTCTTTGATGTTTCTGAATTAAAAAATAACCCCCTTGCACATCAGATCATTGGGTAAAAGAATGACATTACTTAAACCCAGGCCTGGCAGAAAGAAAGCGTGATATGAATCTGTCAGTCCTCCAGTCCAACATTTATCCTGTAACTCATTACCAATGGTTGGAGAGTCAATATATTAAAAATATTCTGTTGTGTATTCCCTCCACTGTGACTGATCAAAATCCCCTGGTATGAATTTTTGATCAAAATGTTGCGAAGTCCAGTTTATTTACCACATCCAGTAAAACAGAGGTTCCTTTGATAACATTTGCACATGCATGGATATATACTGGTCCATAAATAATTTGAGGAAACTCGCTTTGAAGATAATCAAAACAGAGAGTGATGACCAACATTATTTTTTCTCAATCTTGCTCCCAAACTACCACAATTTAGCAGCGCTTTTTACTAACATGTGAACATACACTACACCACCCCTTCCTTTGTCAGTATTATGCCTATCCCAACACTCACAGGCGTAGCAAAGCTGTACAAATATAAACACATATACAAACCCAAATCACCAGCCTTTTGCTCCCGTGAAAACAAAGATGCAGCATTCCTCTAAGTAACTGCTGCGCTGCCCTGCTGCCAATTTTGATCATTTTTGATAAGAAAATACTGTATTTATTTCATATGTTACAATGTATAAATGACTGTAAGCAAAAATCTGTCCAAACAGCCACAGGAAAATGTTTATTGCCTGAAACGAGAGAGCCAGGAGTAACTTCTCAAGTCTAGAGCCAAAGCAGTGCCTCTGCTCATCCCTGGACCAACTGCTATGTCAATGAATTGCTACAAATGAGAAGGATTTACTGGCGGTCATTTTCAATCATCCTGCAGGATCTCTCTCCCCTACTTTGTAGTGTTCTCAATAATAAAGCTTTGTTTCAGGAACAAAAAGCCCCATCCCGTTCTTGCTTTATGTGATACATCCTGCATCCAATTACAGGCCATATTAGGGTAATTTTCTCACAGTGCTGCATTTGCATTCTGTATGAGACAGGCGACAAGGATGTCAGTCATTAATCATTGCGCAATGAGGGCTGTCAGAGCATTGTCATGCCTGTCAAATGTCTGCTCTCTAAACTCCCTCCAGTTATCAAATCCAGATCTCTGACCCACCTACAAAGCTTGACAGAGCTGGAGGTGACCTCTTTTGAGCAGGTAAAAGCATGGAGTGGTGGAGATGTATCAGTGTGTGCATTTATCTGCTTTCCCCATCCAAGCTTCTGCACTTGCCCTATACCATTCTCTCTTTGTGTGTGCGTGTGTGTGTGTGTGTGTGTGACTGTATATTTTGTCTAAAATCTCAATTAGCTAATTACTGTGTTTGTTGCTTGTGTTTTGAGGCTTTTTGTAAACAGTAAAAGCATAATGGGAAACTGAGTTTTATCAGAGGCTGGTGACTGTGTACAAACATAAAGAATAACCTGGTGATTAGATAGTGCCAAACAGTGCTATTTCAGCCATGGCAAAACAACAAAAAATACAATTAGTTTTTGCAGCCAGGTGACACTAAATATATGCCAGAAGCACCAGATCTGAGAAAATGAATTGTTTGCACTATTCGAATCGGCTTTATGTCACCTCTCCTTTTTGGTTTCTCGAAATAACACCTTGATGTCCATTATCTGCACGCATAATTGCTATATTGATTTTCCTTGTTGCTTCTTTCTTTTCATCCCACCATGCTTTCACTTGCTATTGTGCAAAAGATGTTTTTGAAAGTAAAGGTTGATTGCCAAGTATAATACTGTTTTTGGAAGGACAAACTGTATCACTGCTTTTGCATATTTGGCCCTAATTACTGCATACCACACATATTTAATGTTACTGCATCTCCTTTTATAAGCCCACTGTAGTAATTTTTATGCCACTTAAATTTCAAAGATAGATAGATAGATAGATAGATAGATAGATAGATAGATAGATAGATAGATAGATGATAGATAGATAGATAGATAGATAGATGGCACACAGAACAAAGTAAAAAGACAACACTGTCTATTAACTCATTCACTATCTGTTTAGTAATACAGTAACAATACAACAACAAATAAAACATCTAACCCTGGAAATTGATTATATATTCAAACCTCAAACATGCCCTGCGTTAACACTGTTGTTTTGTTTGATCTTCCGGATTTCAAAGAGGAGGGAGAGGCATTCTACCATCGGATAGACTCTGACAATAAACTCCATGGAGGAAGAGCTTCAGGGACTTGCTGCCTTAACTGCAGGAAAGCTGCATGTGTGCGGAACACGACCAGGCTTGTCAGGCTGCCCTGTGATACTGTCTTTAGATGCGCACAAAGAACTCGCAGTAAAAGCAGTTTCACTAAAGTACTTCCTTACTGCGAAAGGGGCACAGTGTGAACTTCATTTCTTTTCATTACCTATCAGGTAGGCCAACACCTGAAACATCTTTTTTCTACTAGGTGGCATAACCCTGAGAAAAGCAGAGCTAGTGATAGCTGTTATTAACGAATTAAAAGGAACAAACAAACTTTTTTAAAAAATTTTTTTTTTAGCTAAGTTGAAAAGCCAGCTTAGTCGAGCTGTGGCTGTATGGGGCTGTGTGGTCTGAAACACTTTACTCCAACCTAAAAATCTCAAACCCTTTCACAACTCTTTCCATTAAATTTACACAGACAGAGTTTAGCACATTTTTTATCCCTGGATTTGTGATGACTCTGGATTCTAATAATCCTCCGTTCATTCCATTCCCTCCTACCAGGGGGTCAGAATATTAAATAGCTCATTAGGCATATGGATAAATACTTACACAATAAATCACACTCCTATCATCAGCAGCTGCGGTTTGTGTTTATTACTAACTAGCAAATATTAGCATGCTGATTGACTAAACTTAAATTGTAACCCAATAACGTGCTAAGCATTCGGAGCGTCATATGCAATGAAAAACTCTGTTTCACTGCAATAGGCAGTGGACCGAGCACCGTGTCAAACTAAAAGAAAAAAGGTCATTCTAAAAATTCATTCATTAATGCTATGAATGTACAAAGGAAGAAGAGGTTACAGTATGTTGGTCTACTCCTACATTGTTATAGATGGATTTACCTGCAAAAATGTGCAAATGCAAAATCTCATTACATTAGGTTCTCAAATGTGAGCAAGGCAGCTGCATACACTTTATCTTGCTGTACTGTCTACTGACTCCTATCAGTAATTGCTCTCCAATGGCAGGTGGAGAGGGTGGGATCTGGCTTCATGGCAGCTCTCCAATGTCCAAGAGAACAAGGTCCTTGTTAATTACTACCAATTAACTCAAATTTTGACTAATCATTTGGGCCCTCTGCGATGGTGATAAAGAGTCTTGTTTCTGACCTTCTTCAGCTGAGATCTTATTGAATCCAAATATTCAGAGGACTTCCCTATAAACTTAGTACCAGTGTGATGGGTGACTTTTTTTGTGTTTTACTAATAGACACTGTAAAACAAACTAGCTCCATAAAGATGCATTTCCTTCCTTCCCATTACAGATTCAGGATTTCTAATCATTTAGGTTCTATTTGTGTCACACAGAAATACAGTGAAGGGTTTGTGTGAGATCCTTATTTCAGCAGAGTGTCCCTAAAGGTTAAGCAGAGATGGAAAAGTAACTATCCAGGGCTGCTATACACGCTGTGCAGAATACCTTGCAGAAACAAGCATGAGAGAGATGCTGTTAGTGGTTTTGAAAATCATGGATGAATGATGAATGATGAGGCAGATTAATCTGTTGAAATATGCTATCAGTGCTTTGTCTTTTGTCTTTAATTAAAAATGATTTAATTAAAAAAACATATAAATGAAGAAATCACTTCATTTTTATGTGCAAGTATGAATTTCTTTCACTTAAATTAATTACCATATGTTCTAACAGAAACTATTAAAAGTCAAAATTAATAAATAATATAGCCAGTTGTTTTTGTGTTTTTGACCACACTGTTTTTCGCTCTAGTTGTTAATATTCTTAAGGCATCCCAAGACAGAAATCTTTTCTCTCTGAAATCCTTTACATTACCTTTACATAAGCCAGCGTATTCTGTCGCCAGCATTTCTCTTTTGAAAAGTTGGATTTTGCCCTTATACTTTTTTCTAGCCACCTTTTTTTCACAAGCAAGAAGTTCTTGTTTTATCCATCTAGTGACCTTATTTTCATAGCCAGCCTGAAATCTTTGAGTATGTGTACACTCAGTCGTCCCTTGGATGTCGTTGGCATCTCTCCGAAGCAATTTTCTCAACTATGAATAATTCACCAGATATTATTCCAAAGGTCATCTTATAGTAATTAGTACCCTGCTGTTGACTAAACAGCCTCTAGGTACCTGATGGCCAGTTTAATTACAATTTGAAATGAGTGTACTGTTTGACAATCTCTATATGTTCTCCTGACACTTCAACAGATGACACCTTGAGAACTAAGTAGGCTTACAATAAGTTGGTCTTGTTAGCAGATGGGAACAAGAGTGTGGTGTGTGTGTGTGTGTGTGTGTGTGTGTGTGTGTGTGTGTGTGTGTGTGTGTGTGTGTGTGTGTGTGTGTGTGTGTGTGTGTGTTGGCAAGGATTCAACTCACTGTAAGGATCACAAAATTCTTTCTATTCAAATATGCAGTAATTACTGGAAATGCAGATTGGTGCAGTTGGGTATGTGTTTTGACAGTGCAGACATCCTTGGGACTTTTGCTGTCTCATTATTAGCCAATTACCATGGAAAACTAATGGGGCAGGTCAAAGCCAGCTCCCTTAAGGAGATTGGGGACTGAACATATGCTGAAGATGCTACAAGATGACACAGTCCAGAAAGGCTTTGAAGTCTTACAAGCTACATGACATGGCTCTTTGTGTCACACAAGTTAGGAGTCAGTGCCAAGAGATCCTGTCATGTCCTGTTGTTGAGAGCATCAATAGTGTACTGTGTGCCTCAGGTTTCCCCTCTGAGGTCTTGTGTATTCATGAAAGTACTGTGGATAAAGCATTAAGCCAGAAGGGCCTCAGGTAGGATTCATAGCCCAAGGGGATTGTTGAGGTTGTTTTAGAGTTTGCCTTTGAGGCATCAAAGTTCTCATGGATAGATAGATTGAGATAAGTACCTGGCTGATGGATGAATTTGTAACAGGGATGGCCAGATGAATGGAAGACAAACACACACACCTAATACAGATATATTAAAAGCAATAATAATAATAATAATAATAATAATAATAATAATACATTTTCTTCTCTAATCTTAAACCTAAATTCACTTCTTTGCTTCTATATAGAACCAAAGAGTAACACTGGGGAAACACATGGTGTGTATCTGTGACATTTTATCTCTGACACAGTCCTGTTGTGTCCTTCACATGGTTTCAAATCACACCTGGAGTGTTTCAGAAGTGGTGTGTATGGGGTCTTCTATTTGGAAATATTGGTTCTCTACGCTGTCTGATTTGCTTCCCTCTTCATCTACTCTGTGCAGCTTGAGGCAGCTTTGCTAAAAAAAACACACTGACACTATTTTCTGTGACAAAAAGTGGAATACATGTCTGGTGGAACTGCAAACACTGTTGAGTGGACATGATTAGCTCATATATTAGACGTTCCCGGTATATTTATGGGGGACAAGCTTAATGAGCTCCCTACATTTCTGAGCAATGATTTGGGGTTTGATTTCAACTGTGAATGGAACTCAGTTATGTGAGTAAGTCAGTATTTACTCACTTTTTTTATTGACTTACTTACTCAGTTATAAGTGGACTGTATGCCATTATATTGGACTGCAGAAAATGATGGGAATGATCCAGTAATTACAACATTGCCTGAAGTATTTGCTTATCTACCTTTACACGCATATGAACTTGAGCAACATCACATTTGTAATTCATAGGTTTTAATATTCTGTAACAGCTTCAACTCTCCTGGGAAGGCTTTCAACAAGATTTAGGAGCGTGTTTATGGGAATTTTTGACCATTCTTCCAGAAGCACTTTTGTGAGGTCAGGCACTGATGTTGGACGAGAAGGCCTGGCTTGCATTCTCTAATTCATCCCAAAGGTGTTCTGTCAGCTTGACGTCAGGACTCTGTGCAGGCCAGTCAAGTTCTTCACTCACTCATCCATGTCTTTATGGACCTTGGTTTGTGCACGGGTGTGCAGTCACGTTGGAACAGGAAGGACTATCTCCAAACTGTTCCCACAAAGTTGGGAGCATTAAATTGTCCAAAATGTCTTGGTAGGCTGAAGCATTACCAGTTACTTTCACTGGATCTAAGGGGCTGAGCCCAGCTTCTGAAAAACAACCCCACACCGTAATACCCCCTCCACCAAACTTTACACTTGGCACAGTGCAGTCAAGACAAGTACCGTTTTCCTTGCCAGATGAGGAAGTGTGATTTGTCACTCCAGACAACATGTTTCCACTGCTTTAGAGTCCAGTGGTGGCGTGCTTTATACCACTGCATCTGACACTTTGCATTGTGCTTGGTGATGTAAGGTTTGGATGTAGCTGCCCAGCCATGGAAACCCATTTCACGAAGCTCTCTATGCACTGTTCTTGAGCTAATCTGGAGGTCGTGTGAAGTTTGGAGTTCTGTCAACTGTCTGCATAAAATTGGTGACCTCTCCCAGGAAGCGCACTATGCACTTCAGCATCTGCTGACCCCGCTCTGTCATTTTATGTGGCCTACCACTTTGTGACTGATTTGCTGTCATTCCCAGTCGCTTCCACTTTGTTATAATACAGTTGACTGTGCAATATTTAGTAATGAGGAAATTTCATGACTGGACTTGTTGCACAGGTGACATCATATCACGGTACTACACTGGAATTCACTGAGCTCCTGAGAGCTGCCCATTCTTTCACAATGTTTGTAGAAGCAGTCTTTATGCCTAGGTGCTTGGTTTTATACACCTGTGGCCATGGAAGTCATTGGAACACCTGAATTCAGTGATTTGTATGGATTTGGCAATAAAGTTTACAAAAGTGTAATTGAACTTTTTTTTTTTATCCAGTTATAATCAATATCTTTGTTTCATATGTGGATCACACAAGTAATTGCATATGACAGGAGTTTTTAATGAAGAGAAAATTTCCATCTTAATTGCTTATTGCTTGGCCTCTGCTGACCTTCTTAGCAGCTTTCAGCTTCTTGTGCTGGTTTACCAAAACAGCATTTTACAGTCAGTGATCAGTCTCATTCTATTTTTTTTCAGTAAAAAACAAAAACAAAACAAAACTGCCAAACAAAACAAATATTATTTTTAGGAGATCATGGAAAATAACAACAAAATTATTGAAAAAATCTTCTCAGTGGGTATCTCTACAAATATTGTAAAATGTTTAAGAAAACTAGTATTTTCCAGTTGTTACTGAAATTAAAATTTTTTGATGAAGGGATTTACTATATTTATCTACTTTAAAAAAAAATTCAACAGCTGGAGTCACTCTGTGCCTTCCTTCATTGCCATGCAATATATTCAAAAACTTTCTCCTAACATTGTGGTAAAAGTTCCCACAAATGGGTTCCACCCTTCAGCTGCTTTACTGTCACCCTACTGTTCAATTCATCCCAGACCAGATTGATGGAGACTATGGTCGTCTCCCATTTTTTCTAAAGATTTCAGTCATATTACCGCGCTTCAGCATTTATCCCTGATCAGCCATTCTTTATTTCTTTGTTACTTGCTTTTTCTTATTGCTCATTAACAGCATAAAATAAAGCATCCTTAGGTGTAATAATACATCTTGCAGACTTTAATACAGGGGAGCTAAAAGTATCCAAAATAATACTGAGTATGTGTAAAACTAAGAAAAAAACAATCAAATCAAATTAAATGTTATATTTTTTGACAGCTTTTTCAGATTTTGTGTCAAGATCCTTTTGAGTCATTTGCACTCACAAAGTGTGAGTGTGTGTGTGTGTTGCAATACCTATTCTAATTTTCTTAAATCTTGCCGCTGACAACCCAATATAATTAGAAAACAAAAAACAAAAACTCTGAACCTAGTTAAAATGAAACTAAAACTAGCAAACAAACTGAAAATTAGCAAACTAAATTGAAAGCAAAATTAAACATTAATTTAAAAACAAATGAAAAATATAAACCAACAGTAGCAGTGGCGCCAGCACTGCCTCAGTCCAGACTGAGCACTGCATTTGCAAATTAACCAGTTACATAGTATCTGAAAAAGGCCTGGTTAGTATGAAATTTAGGTGGTCGATTTTATTATTATTATTATTATTTTATTTTTATTCTTGGCATTGGCAGTATAGCCTACATTTAGGTTAATCATGATTTTAAATTTTAGCACATGCCCCTGGGGTATTTTTTTCTGTCTTATCTACCTCTCTGCTTCTCATGTAATCTCATAGGTTGAATTATTTCCTCAGGAGTACTAATTTGCAGAAATGAAAAAGGTGATATGCCACTTCCCATGTGATGGGTCTTCTATCATTAGCTTGTATTTGTCATAATTGGAATATGATGACAGTATGCTCTCACATTGCTTCACTGATATACCAGGGCTCTTAGAAAAACCTTATCAAACAACAATTAACAGTGAAAGACAAACATGATCCATGAATTCTTCAAGGACTCAATATTTAATGGCTCAAGTAAAATTCAATGACAGGAAAAATCATTTCACCATGTAAGGTCATTTTTTTTTCATAGATTTAAGTGGGATATTTTACAAAGGCATAACAACACAGACTGTATAGCTTTAACTAAGAAATACAGATTTGCTGGCAAGCACTGAAGCCTTCTCTCAATGCAAACTTGACCTGACTCACTGATGACTAATTTACAAGCATATACTTAAGTCTTATATCATATTTTGATATAGTTTTTGTACAAGATACATTAGTGTACATAAAATATGAGCGCAATGAGCGCACCAGTATACACACACACCCACGCATACATGCAAGTTGATACGCACACTCTCATTTGCGCACATACAGTTATCACCTATTAACACTTTCAAACACACTCTCATTGATAATATGTATATGTATCCATGTTACATTACAACAGAGATTGTCATCTCATCACGTCTTACTTTTTTCCCTTTTTCATTTTATGAACATTGTGATTTATAGTATTGAGTCTGTAGACTTTAGTATTTACCATGTGTGTCTTTCCAGTTTGTGACCATTATTACTAGTTAGTTCTTAGGGGGTACTGCTATGTACAGTTTAAATTCCAGTTTACCTGACAGTATAGATATTTGATATTTGCGTGCGCATTGGTGTAAGTGGTATGCACACACCACAAGGCTTGACCATGTACACGGTGTAACATTTGTTTTGTTCCATAAGACAGACAAAACAGTAAACATCAATACCGACATCAACTCTAATGACTGATGCATGAACCATGTAATCAAGTGTCAAAAGGCCTTGTGGAAGTTCAAACACTTCATGCAAATTATGATACGGCTTGACATGGTAACCATAAAACATTTTGAATAGAAATATTCGTAAAATAAAAAGGAATCCTCGTTTTTATGTATAGTATCTTCTCTATTTCTATTGTTAGGGCATAGGAAATTAGAAAAATCTAAAAATTAATAGTGAGAGCAGAATCATGCAAAGTGAAAACCTGTAACCACTCAACATTTAGTCTTTTTTACTTAATGTTTTTTGAAAGATGAAACATTTTGACACACACACACACACAGAGAGAAGAGAATACTTACTCAGAGGAACCACTTTAAAAAAAAACATTCATATGGTATGCTCTTTGTTCTGAAAATAAATAAAACACCACTTTTACCTGTGAGAGGACATGTGATACAACGAAATGGATGCAGGTACACAATAAAAAAAAAATCATATTTTTGCCAAAAGCAACAGCCTTCTGTTATACATTCATGCAGTTATTGTAGAATTCCCTCTAGAAGTAGTCTTTCATGTAGTCTTTAATGTATCTGCTGCAATAATACAGTACATAGGAGTTATGTAGGCAGAGTAAGTCAAAACACAGTCAGGGTTACAGGCAGTATTGTGCTCACTTTACATGTGTGATTGGGCAGTGTATTTAAAGAAAAAAAATCACATTTTTATTACAGCGTGACAACGTGTGTTAATGCGTACATATTCTCCTTTCATGATATGATGATAGCGCAGTTTGCCATATTTAGAAACACTCTACAAGCAGATAATGCCTATAATTATTAAATTAACAAATGTGAACATTTCTTAAAATCCTAATTCTTATTTTGGAAAAATTTAACTATGAATTTTTACCCTTCATATAACTGTAGACAGAACTTGAAAAGATTTTTTAATGATTTTGAGACAGGCTTTGGATCACATATTGTGATATCAGATATGAAGTGCTGGATCTGTATTTGGCAGAGAGATAAAATTTAAATTTTCAGTGACATCATGATGTATGTTCCTTTTGATATGTGCTCCTTTTGATTAAAAATGCATTGTTCATATCATCGTGTGCCACCCCCCTCTGCCCCGTGACTCCCACACTCACACATCGTCGCCAACACCAGTGGAAGGATATGAAAATGACAGAGAAAAGAAAATGAAAGTGTTAGTAAATAGGCTGAAATTGGATTCCAAAACAGGGCAATTTTAATCAGTGGATGTTTATAGGAGGATTTAACTTATCAATTCAATTCATTTTCATAACTGACTAAGGTGAAATTGAATTGACCCCCTTTTTTTTAAGTCCTTGACATACTGTTCCTTTAAGTGATCATTTTGCAAAGTCTCAGATAAATCCCTTTTATAAGGATAAGAGTTCTGATCTGAGAGAATAGGTGTGGCAGCTAATAGCATACTAACGCAATTTGCCTTGCACCTTCCATTGAGAATACTGTGTTGCATTATAGATTTAGGCCTGTTCCCAATTTGCAAGCTGGTACAACAAAATGAATCACATGAATCATATACCTGATGATGTAGACACCTGGCTTGGATGTTACAGGAAAGAAAAATGGATATCAGCAAAGTCACTTATTGCTGTAGCAATAGATTATACTGCACCCAATCTGTTACAGCAGCAACTTAGTCTGAAGTAGTTATTATCATCAGTGCAATTGCACACACAGGCAGTGATGCAGTATGCTTATGGAACCTTGTGAGTGACAGCCTGCAGGGAGGGCTTTTCAAATAGTACCAATGTCTATCCTTATGATAACTGCCAAAATAACATTACCATCAATTATTCAGCGAGACTCAAAGCCCTGAAGAAATTTTTGCACCCTGGTCTATTATTCCAGTGTCAACACACTGTAAAAACTGATAATAGAAACTTTGCCGTATAACTTAGTGAAATGAAAACAGGGTAGTAATTAATAGCAAGAACACAGGTGTAAAAAATACAGTGGGAATAGAGGAAGTGTTAAGCTGCTTTTGCTGTGTTCTTGCCACCCTTTCACTGTCTCTGAACATGCAGAGCATGTTTCAGGAGACGCAATAGAATCATTCCAAATCTCCAAACCACAATGAGGGTCACTACTGAGATCACACATCAAAGTAATTAGACTGAGAATTTCATAATTGGCTCCAGAGCTGTTACCATGTGAATGTTTCTCAGCAGTAAAATGAGAGAAACAGAAATAAAAAGGAAGAAAACAGGCTACATTTCCAAAGCGCATCTGTCTGTTCCTTTCAAGGCTGAACTGCTGAGATAATGCTAAGAGTGAACATTTTCTTAATAAAGTTGGCAGAGATAGAGCAATCACTATATGGAAAAAAATTATAGTTTTGCATATCTGAATGTGCAAGGCTTTGTGTTTGTGCATTTTATTTTATGTGTCGGTCCAGGGTGAGAATGTAGAATGCAAAACACGAAGATGCAGCACTGTCTACTATTGGCCTAGTTATGCTTTGTAGATTTTTTTTTTTTTTATCCTTCTGCAGTCCCCTGACCAAAATAGACTTCTGAAACATGTCCAGATGAGACAAAAGACACATATTCCACCACCAAAAAGGTTTGTGCCATGTGCTTTACAGAGTAATACTTCACTAGAACTTCAACAGAAAAACCATCCACTCAAGAGTTTGTAATTAGCATTTAGCCCAATTTAGCTCACGTAACACAAAGTACTGCATTTGCATTTGTTTCTGTGCCGGGAAATTGTCTTTTAGAACAGTGTCACAAAGCTAAACCCAAGGAGTTAAAGGTGTACACTGCCCCCCTTTTTTTATCGCTAAGCAAACGTCACCAAACAGAAAGCAAAATTATTATTTTTTTTTTCTGTGATGGATCTACTTTGGCATATAACTACCATTTATTTATTGTACATGTGTCTTCTATGTTAAGACTTACATTTCCTTGCTTGCTCCTTTCTTGCTTGTCAGACTGGTTTTATACGAATTTTTTGAACATCGTCATCATCGTCTAATCCATTCTCGGATGTCTTAATTGGTAAAACTGAGCTTGAGCTGATCACTGAGCTGGTCAAGTTATTCAAATTATGCATACCGCCACAAATACGCATACACACTAATCTAAGACTTGTAGGCCATCTTTGGATGGAGTCACGTGTAGGCCAATGAAGATCTGTCTTTTACTATTACAACTGGTTTTCATGTAAGAAAGAGCCGCTGCCCCCACCAGTGGGTGTCTGCTGCCCGGGAGAGGTGAAGCTTGCCAGGGGAATGACCTTGACGGGATCCTCCTTCTTACTACTGCAGTGTCTATCCAGGGTGTTGTAGAACTGTGGCCGATTGATCCCTTTGTCCAGTTCATCTTTTTTGGGCACAGACCTGCCCAACGTATGGCGGCCATCCATGACCCCCATGCTGCCCATGTTAACTTTGATTCCCCGGGCACAGCTCTGCTGGAAACCGAAAGAGGGGAGGGTGGCAGTGATGGCGGCGGTGGTAGGGGTGGAGATGGGGCTGTTGCTGCCAGGACCCTGGAACTGGGCCAGGGCTGGGGGCATCCAGCAGCTGTCAGAGTGGCCCAGTATTAGACACTCCTGGGTACAGGTCTCAGAGGCCTCAGCCAAGGCTTTCTGCAGGTTCACCTCGATGGCTGAAAAAACCAGACAAAGAAAGAAAAAAAAAAGAAACAACAAAGTCAAAACAACAGGTCAGAACATACAGAGAACTGGAAATCAACAGTTTTACTGTGCTGATGTAAAAGCACTGAATGAACTCATGAATCATAATGCAAATAAAAGAAATTTGTCCACTTATCAGTGGTTGACCCACAAAATGTCAGCCTTTTAGTAAAATGAAAGTCAGTGATAAATGTTTCATTTCATCTTGTAATGAGAAAAACACCAGCAGAGCATTTAATTTCCATTGCTATTCCCGTGACTCTGTCTGTTTACCTACAATATGCACTGAATTCCCTGTAGCTTAATTAGTTAGAAAAAATTGTCTTGCTGTTTGTGTCTTGGATTGGCTTTACTGTATTAAATTTTAAAAGAACATCTTAACAAAATACTGTTTATTTTAATCACTGTCAATGTGCCACTCCTTAAACTCCTTTGATCTTTTAGAATCCGAAATAAATCGGGTCAAATAAGCTCTGGAAAAGATACAAATCATTCCAGTATCTTGTGAGCATCTTTAGCACATTCAGGTAAAATGTATTCTCATTGTGCCAGGAGTTAGGCTGCGTGCATGGAAAAATTAGGGGAAAAGGCTGAAAACTGAATGAAGAGGCAAATGGGCAAGGCTAAGCACTCAAACTATCTCATCTTATTATCCCAGAACTGACATCACATGTGGAATGAGTCTGAGATGAGACCTCAGCATTGAGCCTCAGCAATAAAGCCTGTCATGCCAGATAATTAGAATGTAAAACAGTATGCACCAAGGCAACCAGAAGCCTGCAGTGTTATGTTTCCTAGGCCATGCAAAGGCAAGAAGGGTCCTCATTCAAACATCACATCACTCCTCTAGGCCTCAGCTTCAAGCTGTCATGTAGAAATTATTTAGTATATTTGCATAAGTAAGAATGCTATAAATAATTAAGGAGTCTTAGACCCTAGTACCCTGGAAAGACTATTTCCTCCACACACAATTCTACATAATCTGTGTGATTCTCTTCCACAGGCATCTGCAAGTCTCCCCCATCATTTTGTTTATTGTTTTATATAATTCTTTGGATGAAAATGAAAGTCATGATTACACTCTGGTAGCAACACCAGTATGTCCTCCCAGAATTATTTAGATTGCTGTGCAACAGCCCAGTAAACGTGCTTTTTTTTGTTTTTTGTTTTGTTGTTGTTTTTGGTCTTTTTGTATATCTTTGTTAACATACACTGAATACCACAACGTCAACTTTAATTATGAGAGTAGTGTCTGAAAATGAATCACCTGGTATAAATTGTAAGGATATATTTGGAGTACCCGTGTAGAGTCAAATCTGTCCTCTCCATATTGAACTAGAGCCGTGGAGCAGGAGTGTATAAATCCCCTGGGCGGTAAATGTGTCACCTTTCAGAGGGTCACTAACTTCATTAAGGGAAAAATGGATGCCGCTTTCTCATTCTCTGAGCTAGGACAATGGGGCCAAGCCAAGTCTCGGCCGTGCGTTGATTCAATCTTTCTCCAAGTGTTTTCTGCTGTTGCTGATGCCTTTTTAGGTTGCTGATGTTTTTGATTAGGTAATGTAATTAGCATAAATGCCCTATTACCCTGCCAGACACAGAAAATGTTGTCTTGTCCTGGATATTTTTCCTTCCTCCTCAAATTCTATTTAAAGCTGAAGCTCCTTTTAACACAATAAAACAAATGAAAGGTAAGTTCTTACTCTGCGACTTTACATAGACCGAACTCGCAGCGTTTCTATGTCAACAGCCTTCAATGGCTACAAATTTTATATTAAATATTTACCGACCCGCCTTTCTCAATGACATGGGCTTGTACTATTTTCAATTCCAGTGGGGTAGTTTGGTTTGGGAGGGTGGGCACATGGTATGAGTGATCTCGCTGACAGCTCTTGCTGCTTTCGTCAGCTAGAGGTATGCCACAGCCTGCTTGTGATGCCGCTGTCTTTTGTATTCAGGGGAAACAATTGTACCCCACGGAGCTTTCAGGAGAAATCACACATCACTGATGCCACAGATCCCCTGATGCTGTGAACATACTTTTCTACATTCCCTTCAAGGAAATTTGAATGGCAGACAAGTGGGGATAATAGCAAACAATGAGTTGTAATAGACAGCACAATTGAGATTAGACCTAGTGTTCTCATTTCAGATGAATCATTTTTACTGACTAGTGTGCAGTTGAAAAAGAACTCTGATAACTATTTATTTAGTTAATTTAACATTTAATAAAAACGATTAAATAGTGGTCTTCTGCTTGCTCCAGAAATACTATTCACTTTATGGCCTGATTGATGGCACTGGTGATCTATTATCCATGGTCTTCTCTGTATTTTTAGACAATGTGTAACACTTTCAGGCATATGCATACCAGCGGTACCTTTCAGCAGTCTTGTTTTGCAACATCAACACATCCTGTGCCTAGCCACAGATCGAAAACTGCTGCATTCACCTTCAGCCGACCTTCCATTTGGTGCGGTCAAACATTTACAGCTTGTATAAATATTGAACATGTGTAAGAGAAAGGTGTGAGGATGCTAGATGGTGTGCAAAGCATTCACAAAATGTTGTTTTTTTTTTTCCAGAGACTGAGTTAAAATATAGAACAAATCACATCACACGTGACTTTACACAAGGTAGGATTCATATAATACAAAAGGATCTCACTAATGGGAGTACTTGCAATCTTTTAATTAAAAATATAATGGGGTTGAAGACAATGCCTTGAACATGTGCAGTATTTTACAACTGGGTCCAATAACTTTACACAACTTTGACTGTTAAGTAATGTAACATGTGTTACTTTCAGCTGAAAAATACAATCAGCAGTGTTTTTCAATCTACTCGGTCCAGTTTACCACCACAGACGTGAGGTAAGTAAAAGCTGAATAAAACCCTTCTGGAGACGGACTTAACAGAGAGTCTAACTGCATTATAATATACAGATGGTATATTTATTTTGCACAGCCGCTGTTAAAATGCATTGTATAAGATTCCAGTCATCTGGCATGCAGGTGACACACTGATGATAATCTTCCTTTAAGTGTAGTTTTAATCCTATCCCAGGAAACAAATTCATGTTCTCTTAGTCATCCAGGCGATTCCCACATGACTTTTCTATATCACTTCATAACACATAATGCTTGGCTAGCGGCTAGTTTGGCATATGCTCACACAAAAAAATGAGCAGCTAACTCACATTTTGCCATTTTCATTTAATGGCTAGAACAGCTTCTGCTAACTCTAACTCTTTAGCGTCTGTGGGCAAATCCTTTCCACTGGCACATATCCAGCATGAGTTTATTTTCACTGGACCAGCTGACCAATCAGACTGTGCTTATTCATCAATCATTACTTTCATTTTTTGCTTAATGATGTTGTTTGGCAAACACAAGTAAATTGATCACTTCGCAATAGCCTTTCGCCCACTCTGTACACCAAGAGCCTAGAAGAATTCAGACAGCCCTCTTGAACTTGCACTCATGCACTACAGCTGGACACACAGGAGGGCATTTAAGTTGGTTTGGGTTTAGTGCCTAGGATTCCAGTCAGATTCCCTTTTTTTCTTTGTGACCATAAAATCCACCAACAAATGCACATTCAAACAGGCAGAAACACACACACACACACACACACACACACACACACACACACACACACACACACACACACACACACACACACACATACTAGGATCCATATTAGCCAGCTTATTGGGGGCTTTTCAGTACAATAGCATGAGATATTTAACATGACAGTTGATGATATTTACCAACAGAGCTTGTTACATCTTGATCAGCTTCACATTAAGGTCTGCACACATATCACGATTCAACTCATTATTTCAGCATGTACAAACTCATTATTGCTAATTAAAAGGATAATTGCATGCATCTAGGACATTAAATTCTTCAAACAGCCATCAGGAAGGTGGACTAGGCCCCTGACTCATCCTACAGAGTTAATTGGTTCAGTCTTTGCAATTCTTTTGCAAGAAACTTGCATGCATCTATGCATCATACTTGTGTACTCTCAAATGAAAAGCTTCCCATGGTAATGGTCATATTATATATTTTTGCAATACTGCATGTGCCATTTAGTGAAAATATTTCTTTTTTCTTGGTTTTTATCATCCAGTTTGGAAACACAGGCTTTCACAATGAAAGGTTATTTTCAGAGGTTATTTTCTAGCACGTAACTTCACTGTCCAAACATTCATATACATTCTAAAATATAAATACATTTTTCTCTACCTCAAATTATTAAATGATGACTTATTGAC
Source organism: Pterophyllum scalare (assembly GCA_024447675.2). Taxonomy (NCBI): domain Eukaryota; kingdom Metazoa; phylum Chordata; class Actinopteri; order Cichliformes; family Cichlidae; genus Pterophyllum; species Pterophyllum scalare. The sequence continues at coordinate 49,389 of JAMQGT020000854.1, forward strand.
TCTCATAGCACTATTTCCCTGTCCAGGCCTCTACTGCATTGGCTAAGGCTCTTATTTTCAACAAGTTGTAGTGCTGTGTTGTTGTGCTTTTTTATCAAATATACATAAATTCTCCAAAAAACCCCAAAAAAACTATTAAATTGTTATCCTACCCATCTATATCTTTTATTCATTCATACCACACCTTTAAGCTAAGCTTTTAAATTCCCATGATGTATACTACAGCTCCTGGGCTTGTGCTGTCCCACACACTAATATGTTAATGCTTCAAAAAGCACAAATCACTACCTGGCCAGCATTTTCAGATTTTTGAGATAAAGCTTAAGGTAATATTTTCAGCAGCAAATAATTCAAAGTCTATAACTACATATTAATCATAACCTTGTGTTGTGGATTCTGTCATCCAGGACAGTCTCTTAGCTGCAGTTTTGTACATTTTCTGTAGCGCTGCCATATGATTGAATCGAAAACAATTCCACCCTAAACTTGTAAAAGATATTGCCGCTGTTGTGCTTATAGTAAAAAAACAAAACAAAAAAAACCTCTCTAGCTAGCCATTGGGTCGGTGATTCTAATCTAACTTATCATCAAAAACCTCACTGACATTTCATTTTTCATCTGCATTTATGTCTAGAATTTTAACACTGTCAGTCAATTTGGATTCAACAGGTGTAACAGGTCCAAAATATGCAAGAACCTTTTAAAATGAAGCCTGTGACTTTTATCAAAAGTTATCAAACCATCCTGGAATTCAAGTAATACAGCTATCAGGAGTGCAGATGTTATTATATCTAATGTGTTCTTGTTTGATAGATAGGAAATGAGAAAGAAACTGAGAAAGAGGGAAAAAGTAGAAACAGACTATACAGTACATCACAAGCACGTGTCGTGTGTCTGTACGGACACCAAAACACAGAAATACAAGAATGTGATTATTTCAAACAAATAGAATCTCAGTAGAAATAATTGGGTTTGTAATTACCAAGACTTTATCACTTCACCCGGCCTTATGCCCACTCCAAATGTACAATCTGGATAAGCAAATGGATGGTCATTAATAATGATAGCGCTATTAAAACCCCTTGGTGTTGCACTGAAAAGAGGGATGCCATTACTTTCATCACAGCTCTGGCAATCGTCATTTCAAGGAAAGACAACTATCTAATTTTCACAGCATTACAAAAACAAATAGCATTTCATCACCCTCTTTCCTTTTACAGGACTTTTTTTTGATGCACACCTTATGTGTGTACAATATATGTGCACTGATGTTTGAATTCCTGTTGTATTCAAGAAGCTGTAAACTGAGATTGGTTTCGGACGAGATGGAATTACATGACAATATCTGTGACTTCACTGGAACAAGCCAAGATCTATCTGAATCGGTCTGAAAATGAACTTTGTGAGTCTCAAATACGATTTGATTTTCTTTACTTCTATGAGGAGGAGATACAGTAAAATCCCCAGCGAAGTGACGTCATTAGCCATTTCCTGGCCCAAACACTACTTTGGTTCCCAAAATCAAACACTGATGCACCAAAATGGTTAAAATTATTTCGGCTACAATAAAATGATCAGTGTGACTGTTCTTCGGGGTTTTACAATAAAGTTTAATGTATAGGCATCCGTGACAAAGAGGATTTACAAAGTCTTATGGAGCTGGAGTTTTGCAGAGCTAAACTTTGTTAGTTTGCTTGTTTCCATCTAAAGATGATGAGCAGAGACAAATGCCATCACATGGCAGGAAAAAGACACAGATAACGGGCCAAACTTCAGAGAACATCTGACATGAGCCCAACCACAATATGAAGTTAGTTATTGATACGCTGCAGGATGGTTTGGATTTCTTGTTGTAGTGTACACCTTGAGTTTTTAAAAGCTTTGCCTAAAGACTTGCTGCACATGAATATTCATAAGAAAAAATAGAGAGGAAAAGAACGGTCACTGATTATTTGGAGGGGGGAGGGGGGGTTATTTAATAAAAGAACAATAAAAGAAGACACAAAGCATACGACACATTGCCTCCGTGAAGGCAGTAGATGCTTGGATCCGGAAACAGGGCTGATACGTCATCACGTAATAAACAGACTATCCCTGCAGCCAAAGGGATAGAGGAAGAAGTAATTAAAGTATGCCTCTGTAGCAGCAAAAAAATGGCATGTGTTTTGGAAGGCAGGCCACTGAGGCTACTTGTGTCATGTAGAGTTAAAAAAAAATAAAATAAAAAAGCTATGCTGAGGTAAACAGTTTGCAGAGGCCTCTTCAGAATCATATTTAAACATGATTTTATTGTATAATGTGAAATGAAACACAAGTAATAGCACATGCCTCGTCTGGTCATCCTCGTCAGGCATTAGAACCCCTGAGAACTTTGGCTTGTATTAACATTTGACAAGCTCAATGTGGATTTTTCCGCTGAAACACAATTTTAAAAGCAATTCTCTGTTGCAAAAGATACAAAGCCATATATAAGAAATGGCAGAGCCATTGTTGTCCCTTTTTACTTCTTAAAACAAATAGTGCTAGATGTAATGAATGGCCTTTTTTGTAAAGGAGACAATGCGATGCAGATAAGAACAGAACAAGGTTGTCCATATATACTCTAGACTAATTACTTTTGATGCATTTACTGAGACACTCCTGACAACGGTGAGTCTCTGAGCCACATACGTATTTATCAGCACTTGTGGGACCTATACAGTTCCTCGCCTGTAATCCATCTAGCCTTGTCTTCTCTCGACCCCTTTTGCTTTCCTAGTGTTTGACCCATTGTAACTGAAAGTAATTGCAGGCAGAAAACAACATCTAATGATTACTTTATCTGGGAGTCTGAGAGAGAGTGAAAAGTCACAGACAGGTACTTTCAACAAAAGGAGGAGGCCTTTTTGTTCCCGACACACAATTTCAGACAACAAAGAATATTATTGACTTGGCAGAGATTAGAACACCAAAACAAATAACAAAGCACAGAGAGAGGACAAAGTGCACAAAGAGAGAAAGGATCTCTTGAACAACGAAGTGCCAAACACTTGCTTCTTTCTTTTTGTTGTCATTGATTAAAAGTATGTTGTAGGTAGAAACACCCATTTCTCCACTGAGAACGTACAACACAGAGAGAATGCGCTGACTTAATTTAATGTAAATTCCTTTATCTCCAAGTCACCTTTGTTGACGAGAACAAGAAAATTTTTCTTTTGCGCCTAGCTTAAAATGTTTGCCAAAAAAAGCAAGCCCTGACATCAACAACCACGACTGTGTGATTTCCATCAACAGAGAGCACAGTCGGGAAGGTAGAACACAGAAACAGTTTTCTTTCACTTGACTTTTTGTGTGTGACATTGGCTGATTACATCTCCTTCATTATGTCTGGACTACTATTGGGCCTTCCCACCCGAGGACAAGATGCCGGTGTCACCATCAACACAATCAGGCCTGGCCAAATACTCAGCATGGGCCAGATAGATGAGAGGTGCAAACACCATAACAATCTGCAATCAGCGCTCATCAACACAATGACACACGGAGGAGGAGGCACAGAGTTTCTATGGGGGGTAGAAACACAAGACATGCTCAGAAACCCACACATGCATACACTGATTTCATTTTAAAAATCTCAAGCAAGGGTAGCAATTCATTCTCTCTTTTTGTAAACCTGTGCAATGTGCAGCCACTGGATGAAAGCGCAGATATACTGCACAGGTGTGCTGTTACTAACAAAAAAGCAATACATAGATGTATATTTATAAGACTAAAGAAATGGCTCTGCCTTAAAATTCATTGCTTATAGATGGATGTCTGAACATTTCCATATTGTGTAGATAATGTGAAGACTGGGAAATAAAAATAAAGAGTGTAAAATGAAAAGGAAGTAAAAAAAATTCTGAAGGATTAAGACAGAAAGAAAAATAGACTGATTAAGTGGGACATAACAAAGCAGCCTGATATTTGCAAAAAGATTGGATTGTTCCACCAGGAATACTATCTAAACAATCATGATTTTTAGGAAATGGCTTTGATCTAAAAATGAAAATGCCACTTGTAACACTCTTGGCTTTTGTTTTAAAATCAAATCAGGAGCTGATTTGAAGTATAAGCAGGTCCTCAGAATTAAACCTATTATGCAACAACTGGATATTTTCTGAAAATAGCTAATAACAGCGAGACCCCTGTTTCGCATGATGGGAAAAATAAACTAGACAGACAAACTGTACAGCAGCCACCGACGTGCTACCTCCTGTGTCGTGTAACAAGCAAATTCATCACGCTGACCCATTGCCCCCAATTATTATGGAAAACAAGAATGAATCAAATTAACAATCAAATTGAAGAAGCTCTCCAATCCAGTAGCCTGTCTGTACAGCCAATGGATACAACAGGAGGAGAAGAGAGGGTAATAAACAAGGTGCCACTGTATATGCTATATATCTTGCAGTCATTGATGATTAGCTCTGTTTTCCCTTAGCCATACATTACGGTTATTGCCTTCACGGCCGAGCAGATAGGAAGCGGATACAAAGGCATTGTGAAGCCCATCTTTCAACTGATAACTGGCAGGCCCGAAAACCACTCAGCACCACAGGCTGCATGTTTCCAGTGCTTGAGTAATCTGGACATGCTGAAAATTGTAATCTCTCATATGACAAAGGTGAGAGGAGGACCTCATGTTTTTGTTGTGCTCTGCTAGGATGTCAGTTTATTGTACAGCAAGGTATTTCTGAGGGAAATCATTCACTCTGTTATCAAAAAGGAGTCTCTTTTCAGGAGTCAACAGCTGAAGTCCCGCTGTTTTGTCCTAATAGGCAATACTGAAAATGTGTAATCTGTTTAAGGTGTCAGTATCAGAAGCAGACACTCGTGCCGCCCTTTTCTCCTGTCTTTTTAACTCTCCGGCTTTAAAATATTTCGCAGACCGCTTAGGCAATGAATGGAGGCTGTACATGGCGTTAGTGACAGTCATTAGTGATGTGCAAACTTACAATTGCAGTATCAATGTGTATGGTAGCGTGGTAACAGTTTTAATATGAAGGGCAGACTCTCCCCAAATCCCCCTGAGCATGTACACTTTAAAGGTTTTCCTTCTCCAAAGCACCACAGACCCTCCTACGGGGACAACTATTAATTTTTCACTGAAACCTCCGCTGAATAATGAATTCTGTCCTATTTATACGCTGTGATAAGTCCACTGAATGTCTAAAAAGGGGTTATCGTGAAAAGGGTAAGGCTTTCAGAGAAAGACCTGTTCCTGCTTAACATGTTTAATTCATCCGCATCGCCATGTTCTTGAAAGCAGGAGAAAAGTCATATAATGTATCACTGGCAAACATGAAAGCAGACACAAACCAGCACATTCAATAAATCACGGCTTTACTTTTACTGTTTTGATGTTGACTGTCACAATCCTCCACCCAAACACCACTCGTTGAAAGTTCAGATATATGCTTTTTACTCCTCCAGGCCCCAGCTGACAGATATGCTCTCACTAAAATCACAGAGGTACTCAGTGGCTTGTGTTAATGTTGCTGTCACAACGCACTTTATTTGGGGTGTGCTGAGTGCAGACATTGTCAACTAACACTCACAACAGAGAGAGCGACAGCTGCAGACAGACACATGGAGGGGGGAGAGAGCGTGTGTAAAATGGCAGTTGCTGAAACACAAGCAAAAGAGGCATGAAGTTAAGTCCATAAATAATTCAATAAAAACTAGAACATGACTTCAAAATCTCAGTGAAAAAAAAAACAAAAAAAAAAAACTTTTGATACTTAAAATAACTGTTGCTGTCGTGACTTCATTACTCCAGGATAGAAAAATGCCTAATTTTGCTGCACTAAGCAAGCCAAACCATTCATTACAGTCTCACTGTCAGATCAAATAACCATAAGGCAGTCTCAATTAAAACAAAAAAAAAGTTTTTTCTGATGCACGTAAACACAATTAACCGACATTGGAGACACTATTAACGCTATTACAAGCTGCTACTGACACTGATTAACTGTCGCACATAATAACAATGTATAGTTGTAGTCAACACACAGTGTTGTGCAAAAGTCTTGTGCTGCCCTTCATTTCTAAATATTTTGCTTCCAAGGAGCCAGACTTTCTTGGAACTTTTTGAAGTGGTCTCGAGCAATGCTCTTCTTTTTCTTTGGACATTGGCTGCTTTTTTATTCATTCGGACATGAAACTGAATCATAAACGCCACTTGCAATGGCAGTGAGTGGACTCAGGTGGGGCCCCCTTATGGTGTTGGTCCATTCACAGTCCACGAGCAGCTTCAGACTGCCCGTCTACCTGCAGAGAGTGTCTGTTGTCAGATGGTAGCAATGTCAGAAATTTGTGGTACAACCAGTCTGAGTTGCTCCTGCTTGTGCAGTTTTGGAGGACTGCATGGGAGCGGGTTAATGGTGGTTGAAAACCCCTCTCCGAAGGCTTTCTGTAGGAAAATACCTCAACAAATGGACACTGGGACCCCAACCAGCTGCCTGCCTTGCTTGATGACATGTGGGAACACTATCAAACTATGAATTGCCCTCCCCATTATTGAAATAGTGTGTAAGCAGCATCTTGAGAGACAATGGAACAAGAGGCAGGAAACATCCAAAGCAATCCCATCCAAGAAGCCTGGAGAACTATTCCTGAAGACGTCTTAAAGAAATTACACAAAAGCTTGCCTGACAGAGTTCAGGCTTTGTTGAAGAATAAAGGTGGTCATACCAAATATTGACTTTCAAGCTCCTTAGAACTGTACAAGCACTATTTTTGCCTTATGTAAAGTAGGTTCACTGATTGTGTTCTGCCTGCGCTGATGAAGGCAATGCTCCAGCGGCTACAGTTATCCACAGAGGAGGAGACAGTTAAAATAGCCGAGTTGCTCCTTTGCATTATAGACTGCTGACACCCCACTGACTGCACTCCCTTTTACAATGTTTAGTCCAATGTACCAACTTGCAAATATTAACACACCACACCTTTGATTTGGCATGTCCTCGGGACATTTATGTACATTCATAAATACATTTTGTCCAATGCCATCCTCTTTGTATCGAGTTCTGCCACAAAAACCACCCATAAATAGGGTAGCATAAGTATGTTACATTGGTTCTGCCTTGCATTTAGTATCTGCTGTACTGTTCACATGCATTATTAGAGTTGAAGGATTGCACTGAAGGGACAGGAATCTTGCCACAAAAAGTTAAAAGTCTTGGATTTCACTAACATGTCTGTGTGTTTGTGGAATTATTGGAGAAAATTGCCAGCACTTCCTGGTTCATCAATACAACCACCGCTGCTGCAGTGACATCACTATGGGCAACTTTATTCAGAGCTTTATTCTAAGCTACAGTGTCTGTTTGCGAGCATACGCGTCTCTGTGCATGTGTGAGAGTGGAACAGAAACAGGCTCTCTCTTTGTAATTCAGTGTGTGAAGGCACCAATACCCATCTCTATGATAATTTCCTATTCACCATGAGCAAAGACAGCAGCACTGATACAATTCATTTCCCCTTTATTAACTGGTGCGGAAATGTTGGCCCCAGCAGAAGTGACTTCTGAAGTCTTTTGGGGCTGTGGGGTGGTCGAGTTTGTTTTACGGGTGGGAAGAGAAAGCTGCTCATACATGGTGGATGATTTTAGGAGTCATGCATCCATAATAGTGTATTTGCCAGACAGAAGAAGTTGAGTCTTCTCTGAACATTTAGCAGCCTCTTGAATTCACATGACACTTTGAGTCAAAGTGTATCAGTTCCAAAAGTGCACGTGCCTTCTCTAAAACAATCATTAAACTGCCCAGCTGTCTCTATAAATCTTTCGCAAAGTTTCTATATCATTTATGGTGTTTACATTCCCTGTTTAAGTTTCATGTGCAACATCCAGAGGCAAGTCCAGTCAATCACAGTGACATTCAATTCACTAGAATTGATGACTTGCCATTTTTATCTAGTGCTGATGTCCTTTTTATTTGTCTTCATCCCTGACTTGTCCTTTCTCCACTCTGACATTGCTAATTATTTCAAACTATCAGGTAGACAGCTTCAGTTTCAATTAAATCTCATCTTCTCTGCTGACCTTGGGGTGGAAAACAGTGTTGCTCTCTCAGCCCTGAATAGTTCCTCTGGAAGTTATAGGTGTCATTTAAGATTTAAATTCAATTTGAGCTTGACTTCAATGAACACACAGTGAGACAGAAGTGTGGTCAGTATATGTATTGCAGTAACACACTAAATGTGATAATCGAGAGGGACCCAATTAAAGCTTCAAGGCATTACTGGCTACTCCAACACACCCTGGGGCAGCTAGCAAGGACAGATTTACAGCCATACGCTGCTAATCTAGCTGTCTACTAAAGGGTATGAATCTTAATGCTTGATGTTAAGATGACTTATTATGTGATGGTACACAGACAAGTTTTTACTCGCAGTATTAACAGGAATGTAATCGCAGGTCTACTCACAGAATGGTCACTGTGCATCAAATTCATACTAAATAATAAAAAGAATAATATGTTTCTGAAAAAAAAACCTTCCAGAAAATAGCTGCATGCAGTTTTAGAGCCTGCTGAGAAAAAAAGAAAGAAATGAAAAACAGAGACTAAACAGAGGGCACCATGTATGTAAGAAAAACAATTATGTGATATTGACAGCTAGTGCAATCAAAGGCTCCCCTGCCAGACTCAATGAGGTGCCAATCAACTGAGTGTCTGTGTGTCGTGTTATTGCTGCTACTGCTGCCTTTCATTTTAGAGTCAGAGGAGGTTCTGGCGTAGTGAATCATCAGTCGATAGCTCAAAGCTGACGGTTAATGCTGATTGATGACATTCAGTCCCTTAAACCAACTCCCCAGCATGCCCACTACCCCAGCTCTCATCTCTAATAAACTGTATGGGTATATATTATTATTATTATTATTATTTTATTATTATTATTATTATTATTATTATTTTATTATTATTATTATTATTATTAATAAAAATATAAGTCATAGTTGAAATAGAAGTAGTGGTATAAGTGTTGTTTTAATTAATTATGTGCCAAAGCACTGTCTTTCCCCCTGTTTTAATAAATTTATTGTTTATTTCTCCAAGAAACTGCTTACTTTTAGAATGGTACAAAAGGTCATCCATGATTAATTCTAGCTATAATTATAGTGATTATTAAAACAACAGATGAAACACTGGATGCTTTCTCTTCATTGTCCAATGAAATAGTTTGAATCCAAATGCCATCAAACGAATGACATTAGCCAATACAACGCACGGGCGCTGAGGAACAACTTAGTACATGCGTGCAATTAAAGTGATTCTATCAAATGTGACATTTCTATCATCATAACACACTACCTTGCTCTTCTTTTGCTTTCACCTGTGGTGACTTGCTCATGACTAGAATAATAGAACAAGACCACTCCTTGACAGAGAAAAAGATAATTTCCATCTAATGCGAATTTGTGTGAAACATGACGATAGGAACCTGTAATAGGCTCTTTCTAACCCAGAAATGTCAAGCAGAAGGAGGAACATTGCAACAAAACATAGGTATGAAATGGAATTGGTCAGGACTGTCACCCCTAGAAAGAATATAAAATGATTCTCTCCCCATTCGTCGTCTTTGTCTCTACTCTGTCTGTCTCTATTGCTTGCTATTTGCGCTCCTTTGCCTTCTTCTTGCTGTTTATTGTCGAGACAATTTCAGGTAGTCTGATTTATTAAATCATGCTTTGGGAAAGGCAACTTTCTCTGCTCGTCTGGATACAGTCTAAAAATATATTTTATGCTCAACCTCATCCAATGATGATCTGCCATAGTTATAGGAGCATTTCTTGCATTGTCTCTTCCACTCCTCTCCCACACTGATTTTTGTTGTACCTTTCAGTCAACATAAGACGACTGGGTTAGTGAACCAATATGAAATATAATAAACTCATTTGCCAATTTGCAAGCATGTGATCTCAATAATTTCAGCTTGTAATTCAATATAGAAATTTATTCAAACATAATAGCTTTACTTAAGATAAAAAAAAAAGAAGAAGAAAGAAGAAAAGCAAATAAACTGTATTTTACAATATTGTTAGACATTTGAACAAACTGTTGACAACAACGTATTGAGTGCTTTAAGACTACTGTGGGCTCACTTCTCCTTCATTTCAATTGCTCTTTGATTCATATGGGTTTATAAAGAGCAAGGCTGCCCAATTATCATTTAAAGTGGTTAACATGCCCCAGCTGGCATTTCCTTCCATTTTCAAGAAAACTATTATTCATTGTCATAATCAAACGTGTTGAGAGCCATCGTCGGAGTTCACTGGCTATATTGCACATCTTTGCCTCGAGCACTGGTAAACAAACCTAAAGCTGCCAAACCCAAGTGGCAATACGGGGGATAATCATTAAGAAACAGCTTCCTCGAAGCTCTGACCCATCAAAAACAGTTATCAAGAATTCAAATGCTTTAAGAATGTGAATCACAATGATGCTCCATTTTTGACACCTTTTCTCCTTCTGCTCTTCTTTCCGTCTGCACTTTGCAGTAAACACAACAAAGAATTGTAAACTGTACTGGCAGAAGAAGAAAGGATATTAATTTTTCAACCTGGAAACTGTAAACTGAAAATACCTGTGAAGTGGATAATTCTGTCTGGGGGAGACATGTATTTTCCCCTTCCTTGTGTCAACACAACTTCTTTTGAGGTGTGCAGCGATGTCTGTATGGACCTGATAAGTCTCTTATTTTCAGCAAAGAGTAATTTGCAAAATGCAGACGGCTGTACACAGACTCTCCACATTGTTAATTAAATCATTCTGCCTTTGATGTTTTCTCAGGTTTTAATGGGAAAATAACAAAATTAAATAGGATGCTGTCTTCCCTCCTAGTGAAAAGAATGATCCATGGATGCTACATCAATTATTGAAGCTGAAATACTGTAAATAAATTAAATTAACCATAAATAAAATAGCATGACTTTCTACTGAAAGCCAAGTATTGTTTTTCTCTAAAGCTGTCAAGACACTGGCATGTGAAGGCCAGCATATATTATTCACAGTTATTTGCACCACATACCTGTTGCCAAACGATCATGGACGCTACGATGAGGGAACAACAAGATGTGAATCTGATACAAATGAAACATGGTATTTTGAGGTAACCTTATTATTTGAAATCTATGCAAGACATTAATCAAAAATGACAAACTAAAAGCAAAAATTAAAAAAAAGAGAAGTTGCTGAGTAGACGCAGTGGTTTGGAGCCAGATGATCCTGATTATATTCATCAGAATCCACCTTTCAGCCTTTTACAATCTCCTACAACCTGTCTCTTAATTTGATCAATAAAGATGAGTTCCTCTCCATAATGAAATCTGCACTCAATCACAAGTTTGTCAGTTAAAAGGTCAAGCAATAAAAGGAGATTTTGTTTGCAGGGAGAAAAAAAAAGTACTGCCTAATTAGTTTATTCTGCTCAAAATGGGGAAGCTAAATAGCAGTCTTTCTGAAAAGTATGATGCAATCCATTTTGTTTAGTCAATAGCTTCCTGGGCCACAAATATGCTGGGAGTATTACATGGTGACCTTTGCACTAATCAATCCACTAACACTTTGTGTCTAAAGAGTAAAGTCTGCAAATAAGGCAGAGAGAGTGTGTTTTCCAAGCAGGGTCAAGCTGATAGCACAATACAGCCCCTAAGGTGTTGATGGCAAGCTGATTATCTGAGCGGTTAGTGTTTTTACTCTGACCTCTAATTACTTCCAAGGCTAGTCTTTGAAAAAGCAATTATGAGCTGGGCCAAACTCTACATCTCACTTTAATGGTTCAATAATGTTAGAATTTATTTGTTCTAATTTGCAAAATGTCAGCAATAAGTAGACCAAAAAACAAATAAATAATTTGCAAAAAATCCCTTTCATTTTTCATGCACAGTTTGCCATAGGCGCCATGTTCTGTTAAAAAGAAAAAAACCCCAGCATTAATTAAATGTACACAAAACATTTATATTTGTAATCCATACAGACATTCACACAACATGCATACATGTGACCAAAAAAAAAAAATCATTCGTTAATATGCAGATGGATAGGTCATGTATGAAGTTGGTAAAACAATTATATCAAACACAATATGGGACGTATGTACAATAAGCACCCAAGGAAGTCTCAAGCAATCTAAATTCTCCATATTTAACTAACAAAACAGGGCCTATAGTCTCCCTCAGTGAGTCATTTCAGTGTTGCTGTGTTAAGAAGTTACTTGAGACATTTAATGCTGCTGCTAAGCTCACTGATCTCATATGTCATATGATCTGCTGCAGTGATACCAACAATGCATCTTTACAGGATGCATCTATGTAACACTGCACAAGGCAAAGAAATAGGCGTATATTATTGCCATCCTGCAATCAAGAAATATGCAGTGGCTGGGTTTTTTTGTGTGTTTTTAAGTTATACTTGAACAGAAAAAGTACTCATAAAAAGAACACATCACACCATATATCCTTTCAGTTGTGTGATTATTTAGGTAAAGTGCATGCACTGTGTAGCTCATCCACTCCATTCAGTCTTCAATTCAAAGGCAAGTGCTGCAGGTAGGGCTGGATTATTATAAGCTATCTTGTAATAATTTAAAGGTATGAGGCACCTGCCTAAATGATATGTCCCGCTTCTGTCTAGCCACAGTTGTCCAAAGGCAACTTGACAGCATGGCCCCACAGACAGACCCAAGATTAATGATTTGTGACAGCTTCAACGAGCCAGGATATGAACAGTCATCCTGCAGCCATTACATAAGTACAAACAGCTGTTGTTTCAGCAGAGGCTGTGATTTCTTACTGTAGCTGCTCCACATAGAACTGTGGCGGGACAAGGCACCCCCTGTCACATACAAATAGGCTGAACAATATTGTGGGTCAGCAGGGTTGGTAGAGCAAATAAGCGGCTACATCACTGGTTACAATTTCAATCAAAAGGGACAAAGAATCTTATATCTGAGACATATGTGAAAACAAGTAACTGTATATTTAGTTCATATCGGTGGCTTTGAACATTCTTGCCAATTCCTGTCGTGCAATTATAACAGCCTCAGTTATGTTTGACGGTAATTCTCCTTCTCAGGCTGTGTTGTGATTAGCATGGGCATGAATGGAGCTAGACTAAACCTAGTCAGAGAATATAGCGAAATAGTCTTTTCTATTTCATTCTGAGAACATTGCCTTGTTCTGTCACAATAGGATTTAGATAGTCCTATTGTGATGAAAGCCTATTTTGAAACCTAGTGAATGTATGCAACATGAGGAACCACTTTGTTTTAAAAGACAAAAGAGAGACTTGGCCTTGGCATGTGCTTTCTGACACAGTCTGCTTGCTATTTCTAAGTCTTTTCTTTTTAAATCACCCCAAAGAGGCATACAGAGGAGCTTTGACTAGATGAAAACAGTTTAGGGTTTGCTTTGTACTGAAGGCACAAATGCCAGGTTGAATCCTTTTGAATGACCATCTAATTTTTTTGTTACACCACCGGTAATCTTTCATCATGAGCTCAGCTATTGTGAGTTAGAAAAAAGAAACACTATTGAAGATTTTTATTTAAGAAAATGCTCTGTTGCTATATTATGATGTATTCCACACAGAAATGCATTTTTTTTTAAAGAAAAGCTGCACATCCTAGGGAAAAAAAGAGAGATCTGTTTGTCTCTTTTGAACAGTTCTACATCATATTTGCAAAATGTCATTGCATGTCTGCATGCACTGTCCTTGCTTAGGATTCAGCAGATGGAACCATGGGATCGAGGTTATCAGGCATCCCATTCCCCTCTGGACTGTAATTCGTTGTCGACAATGTGCTACGGACCCTAAAGGCCTGCCATCTGCTTACTTTTGCTCCTTCCAAAGGTGAGAAATTTCAAACTCTCACCTGGTTGATGTTGTATCCATACATGCTGCCTCATCACTAGAGCCAATTACAGTAGGTGTAGATGTCATGTAATAAATATGATACTTATTTTCAGTCAAGTAACTTTGAAATGTAAGTTGCAAAAATACATTTTGCCATTACATTCAATTTGTAAGTGATAATTGGAGTGACATGTAGTGCATGTTTTTTTGTGTGTTTTCTTGCTACTTGAGTTTTTTCTGAAAATTCAAAATCTAAAAGGAAAAACAAATGCATTTTAATTCACCCTTCCCCATCAACATTAAGATGTCATATCACATATAATACTTGTTTGAGGCCTTCGAAAAACACCTTAGGAATACTTGAATATTACTAATATATTACTTTTATTCATCTGAGTCAAAAGACTGAATGTTACCGGATGACCACAAATGCATTATTCCTAAATTTTCTGCCTCTTTTGAGTTAGCCCTTGATCTAAGCAGAAAACAGAGCAGTGACTTCACAGATACAGTGTGTCCCATGGGTCTCTTTATACTTAAATATTGAGCTCTTATCCCAAGCTTCCTGCATAACACTCTATACATCATCAAATTGATCCAGTACAGAAGATTTAAGCCTTAGCTCAGATACGGATATTTCATTCTAAGGTCAGTTAGTGGGAGCCAAAAGGTCATGGGTCACCTGTCTCCTCACACCTGCCCTTGATGTATCCCCAGCTCAACTCCCTGAGGATCCAAGTGATTCCTATTCTGCTGATGAGTTAAATCTGCCTGAGCCACAGAAATCCACAGGATTTCCACTGGCCTTGTCTGCTCCTGTGTAGGACAGGAATCGTACGTCTTAGCTACATCAATCAATATCTGCATGATGCGGGCACAGCATGTTGCTGCTGATGTAGCCAAAGCATGACGTTCAAAGTTTGTCCAGCAAACCAAAGTTAATCCTGCAAAAACTCAAGGTAATTCATCATGAGATGGATTATTCTGGGAAACTTTGACTCTGCATAGACACATAAATTCCTCAGGAGGCATAATCTTATTACACTAAATCACTCATTCCCTTGATGCATAGATAGGGGGGAGTGGTGAACTGTGTAACCATACAATATGATTCAGGGTTGCTAAGTATAGTGCATGCAGCCCATAGAAATTGTGGACAGAAGGTATCCCCTGGGCGCTCAGAGAAATGCTATGTATGAAATGGAGCGGCAAACTTTCTCTTTTTTGAAATGAGGCATTATGTATGCATCTGAGGATGTTTGTTAAAAACCCTTGTCTGCTGTCAGGCTTCACCTCCTTTCCTAAGCTCAGAGAAGGAAAAGTAAGCTGTTTACAAATACAGTATGACAGGATGGATACTGCTAACTTAAGTTTTGATGTCAAAACCTGTCAGTGACATTTAACAAGAAGAAAAAGCAAGCCAGAACCTGGGGGGGGGGAAATGGCGTGGATAAAATAACACTTAACTCGGGAAGTGCTGTAATGTTTTTTTTTTTTATTTGAGTACACAAAGCTTATGATAAGTTGTGATCCTATACTGGCTTTATTTAGTACTGTAAACTTCTAATTTCTTAGTGGGGAAAATTCTCTTTAAAGAATAATGGTTGATATTAGAAATAATACATTTCTAATATGAATCACACACATAAATTTCTTTATGTATGTGCAGACTGTGTTACACTGTAGAGTGCTGCTGTAATCTGTTGCCACAAATACCACTGTTTCTTTATGTTTTTTGTCCACCTATAGCAGAATGTATACAGGAAAAATATTGAGTTTGGTGAGAAAGGCTTTAGGCTGTTTTGAGTTCAACTGGGAATAGATTTTTTTTCAAGGGCAGTGTGCAATCATGGAGCTGTGTTATTCCCTATGATTGCCAGACCACTGGCAAAATGCACGCACGCACACACACACACACACACATACATATAGATGTGCACATGGCATCGCTGTGTGAAAATGTGACTTCACAACATCAACAGAAATTCAGAGGGAAGATCAGAGTGCAGAGACATCACACACTGAAGTCCAGGTGATATTACCATTTTTGTGCATCATTCTGGCCTTGTCTGCGGCCCAACAGTTGTGTCCCATGCACTGTGGATTAGCTAAATCTGTTGTCAAGGCAACATGATGGATTAAAACAACCAAAAACAAATAAAATTAAGAGGCTTTTATGGCTACAAAAACTTCTCGATGTGAAGCTGTAGAAAAAGAGGTCACTGTGAAAGCAAACAAAGACCAACTGGGATATAGAGGCAAACTAATAGATGCAGTGTGTTATTTCAAAATGAGATCGACCCCAGAACAATACAGTTTTGAGGAATCAGAAACATTTTGACAGAACATAGCATATAACATTAATTTGACTGTCCCATGCAAAAATGAACACAGGTCCACTTTAGTTCATCTCTCCTATCCAGGAAAAACAATTAAAGTTCATGATTTATACTTTACAGTAGAATGATTTGTTTTCATATATAAAACATATTTTAGTTGCATTTGTTAATGTGTAAAAAGCCACTTGACTTGAATTTCTGCTGGAAAAGCTACATTTCAACTTTTCAATTAGGAGCAGCTTTGGCTCAGGAGAAAAGGTGCTTTGTCCACTAGGTTCAATCCACAGCTCATCCACTCTGCATATTGAAGTGTCCTTGAGCATGATACTAAACCCCAAAATTGCAGTGATGCGTCACTGGTGGCATGTGGTGTAAAGCAATGCAAGTGCCTAGTGAAACTAGTGAAATCACTATACAGATTACTTCTGTTTATCATACACGACATGCACTCTGCTGTGGTTGTCAGATTGATTCCTTTTATTAAGTCAGAATCTTTCAGATTTTTAAAAATTTTCTTCAACATTGTGATTTGTGCCTGTATATATTTTACTTGCCAGGAGATCTTTTTTTTCGGGAGGGGGGAGGAGGTTAATAATGAAAGGGAAACAACTTCAAAGAGATTAGCTCATCAGCTTTGGATAATAATGAAACAATGAGGTAGCACATCATTTTTTCCCCCTTTCACAACCACTGTATTAAAATCAGAAAAGAATATGTACAGTGATTTCATTGTGTTTTTGTCTCTCTGGCTGTCTTTCATTTTCATTTTTAATTTTTATTAGCAGCCTTTTGTTTGAAAGAATAATTCAGGCATTACAAGGACAGTTTACTAGCACTCACTCAACTGTGGCTAATCTTCCATCACTGCCAGCACCAGTGAAAATCAGAGAAGTCAATATCATAAGCCTTATTACAAGGAAAAATACTTGTGTTCCCTTATGACTTATAGTAACAGCCGACTTTGGTATTCAGAAACTCAGTGAGCAACGTATGAGTACCAAATATACTAGAGAACCATACAAATGTGCCTGGACTGTGGGTGCAGTATGACTTCGAGCTTGTTAAAGGGGCCTGGTCAAGTTATGTCAGATTTTAACAGCCATTCGCACAGATTGGCCTCGCTGGCATTCTGAAGGCCCATAAAGCCTGATTCATCACCCCTATCGCTTGCAGAGGGCATGCTGAAGGCAGGGAAAGAGCAGCTCTCAGGTATGCTAAAGTCATCCATGATGGAATCTGTCAACTCTGCAAATGGCTCCCTTTCACCCCACTGCCTAGTGCATTTTATCAGCAGAAAGAGTTGATGACAGAAAGTCTATTGAACTCTGACTGTCTCTCCATACACATTATTTTGTTCCTTTGAGAAACATTTGTATTTGGACAGTACTAGATTATCAATCAAATTTGGGCCTGGCTTGTGAATAATAATTAGAACTAAGTAGGTAATACTTGTAAAACCCTGGGTCCCATTGTTTGCCAGGAGTATCCCTGCACAGCTCTTCTTTTTCACCTTCCCTCTAGTAATCATAATTATATTGGGAAATTCTATTTGTTGCAAGGCTGCTGACAACCCTTGAGAATGAAAAATACAATTTAATAATTTGCTGCTGCCGACACATCTTCAAACACAGCAGGATTCAGGGGCAGAAGACAACAGGAGGGCTTTAGAAGCATTATGGATGCTATTGGATCATTTTTTGAGTGACAGATAACAAGCTTGGAGGCCCAGGGAAGTTCTCCCCTGATGAATATAGTCTGCTTAGTGCCAGTTAACAGACATGTTTATTCTTGTCATTAAAACAGGGAAAATGTGGATATAAATTTGATTATCAATCCCTTTTCTCATTGTTGCTGTTGTTTGCTGAATCAATAACTGTATATTTTTTAATATGTTAAAAAGCTATTCTGTCCCAGATTGTAACCACAAATGTGCTAATATGTAATGCAAAAATATGTGCCATTCATATCAAGGATAAATAAAGTTTTTCTGTGGTGGAAAATTGAGTATTGGAGTGTGGATCTTGGCATGCCAGCTGCTAGGCTGCGTCCTTACATTCTGTTTCCCTCCACTAGTCCAATTTCATATTGATGAGCTCTGCAGCAACTCAAATTGCATGTCTTCTTTAAACATTTAACTAGCAAAGAGAGCAATCACAGTCTTTGCTCAAATCCTGCCTCTGTTGAAAAATGCAAATGCCACTGCTGTGAAGGGAAAATCAGACAGTAGGTATGCTACCTGAAGAAGTTCAGATTTTCCACTTAATAAAAATTGGCTTTGTCTTACATGCATAACCCAGGCCTTGTGTTTAGCCAGTTCACATGATGACTCCTTTGTAATTCACCTTCCAATAAAAATCAACAGTAACACTGATTTGTAATTTCACCAACTTGCTCTCAAGGATTTGCCATGGTGCATATGTATTGCTAAAAGGATATTAACTGCATATAACAAAAAAAGCATTTCTCTAATATTTGTGGAATCCACAGATAAATTGAGACTGTGTTCTCTGTACTGCCCCGAGAACAGATCTGTTATTTTGTTTGGGTTTTATTTTCTGAGTGAAGATTTCCATGAATTATTAAAAAATTAGAAACACTGCATTACCACTAGATAAGACAACAAAATATTCAATTCAATTCAATTTTATTTATATAGTGTCAAATCACAACAATATTCACCTAAAGGCACTTTATATTGTAAGGTAAAAACCCTACAATAATACTGAGAAAATCCCAACAATCAGATGACCCCCTGTGAGCAAGCACTTGGTGACAGTGGGAAAGAAAAACTCTCTTTTAACAGGAAGAAACCTCCAGCAGAACCAGGCTCAGGTAGAGGCAACCATCTACTGCGACCAGTTGGGGGTGAGGGGAGGGAGACCTCATCATTATATTACCTCATCATTAATTAAAATGCAAGCAATCAAACAAACAAACAAACAATAAAAACAAACAAAGAACAAATGATTCTCTCAGCAATATTCTGATGACATAACAACAGCATGTCTAGGCTAAATATCTAAACTAACTAAATGAGCTCAAAATACAGAAGAAGCTGGGCCTAGAAAGTGAAGCTCACGGTGCTTTTGCTTTGGAGGTAAATGAGTTAAAAAACAAAACAAAACATCTGGATCACTGTGAGTAACACAAGTGATTCATATTGAAGGAAGTAACCAAAGTGGTGAGGTCCTTTCATTCATCCTTGGCTTTTATGATGTGGATTCTAGTTGCACCCAAGAAAGCTGCTTAAAAATGATAATCCAGGGGAGGAAGAGAGAATCTCCATAGACCTGCCTCAAGTCTGCTTCCAAAACTATTAAGAAATATTATGCAGCCTTCCAAAGGAACCTAAACTCCAACCCTTAACTCTGCCTCTTGCATACTGTACCTTCTCCTCTATCCTCTCTAGCAATAAAGTATTGGAACAAAAATTCGAAAGTACCTGTAAAATACAAGATTTCAAAAAATGGGAAACAGGTGCAATGATTTACTTGAAAGACGACCAAACATACATGGGAATACTATACAGTGGGGGGGGGTAATTATTTGATCTCCTGGTGATTTTGTAAGTTTGCTCACTTGCAAATAATTTTATGTAGTTTCATTCATTCATTTTTTTCCACTTATCCTTTTCAGGGTTGCGGGGGGGGGGAGTTGCCAGCCTGTCGCAGGGCTAACAAAGAGAGACAGACAATCATGCACACTCAGGTTCATACCTGTGGGCAAACTCCACACAGAAAGACCCCAGCTAAGGTGGGTTTGAACCTAGGCCCTTCGTGCTGTATAATTCTGTATGGGTTGTAGGGGATCAAATACTTACATCACTCAATGACATGCAAATCAATTTATAACTTTTATGTAATGTGTTTTTTTTAGTGCATTGGCAGTATGCTTGGGATCTTCATGTCATGCTGAAAAATGAAGCTGTTGCCAATCAGAAGCTTTCCAGATGGTAACGTGTGGTGACTCAAAATCTGATGGTACTTTTCTGTGTTCATAATTCCATCAGTTTTAACATGATCCTCACCACCGCTGATTGAGCTGCACACCCAAGCCGTGACAGCCTGCCATGCGCCTCCACTGTATTTTAAAGACGGCTGTAGACACTCACCATTGTTCTTCTCTTCTGACCTCCTCCATACATATTGACAATTATTTGCACCAAAAATTTTAAATTTGGATTTATCACTACATAAGACCTGCTGCCACTGATTTTCAGCCCAGTTTTGTGTAACTTCGTATACCTTAGCCTTCTCTCCATTTCCCTTTTCACTGTTGTCAGCTGTTTCTCTTCCTTAAGAATGGCTTCTTGACAGCCACCCTTCCACTGAGATCGTTTCTGAAGAGGCGTTGGTGAACAGTAGCTGGATCACCTGTAGGGCCAGATGTATTTCTCCGGTCCTGTGTCAGGTGTTTGCTGGATTACTTAAAGACATGACTTTTAGATTGTGTTCATCTGCTGCCGATATTTTTTTTAAGCCTGCTACTTCTTCTTTTCTTCTTTTGACCTCCAAGTGTCCAGTTTCCCTTAATTTCTTTCAGGACACATTGCAACCCATGACAAAATATGCCATATCATTGGCCAAAATATCTTTGGAATTCTTCAGAGATTCAACTGAATAATTTGGAATAAATTATGTGTTTCTGCAACAGGCTGCTATTAATAAAGTGCCTAAAGATATAATTTAAAATTTTTTCTTTGCTAAGTTGTCTTTTAGACACAAGCAAAGACACATCCCTTGAGTTAGGTTCTTTTTTATGCTTTAGTGATTCATAGATCAGTGTTAAGTGGCTTAACAAACAAAAAACCTTTTGAAAATGGTGAGGTTCAAAGAGTGGACTGAAAATGAGTGAAAAAGCAGGCAATATTTAAACATTTTTTTAAAGAGCTTTTAAAAGCCCAGAGTGCTATTGTTAAAGACCACTTAAAATTACAGGAAAATCTGTCTCAATGGAAGCAAAATATTAAGAAATGAAGACTGACTCCAGACTTTTGTACAGTACTGTACTTCCACAATTAGTATAATTATTCAAATGTATTCTTTTTTTTTATATTACTGTATTTATTCTTTTATTTAAACAGCAATGGTATTAGTACAACACCCTAAAAAAAAGTCCTGAATTTTAAGCACAAAATACCTGATTTAGTGCAAAGATTTACAAGATTTTACAAGATCAATAAAAGGTCTGGGAGTTGTTATGGATCTGGATGAACCTCCAAAAAGTTGAAACTACAGATCACAGGTTTACTGCACTAACAAACCAAATCCCAAAACAGCACATAGAAGAGAGCTCTGCATGGCTGCCAGCAATATATCGAAGTATGCCTCTGGAACACTAGGGGACTGCTAAAATACATGTAGCAAATGGTTCATACTGGGTCAGAATGTTTTGCAGATAACCAGGGGTGGATCTGCCGAGGTGGCATAGGTTGGCAGCTGCCATGACTTGCCATCTCAACTTCAAAAATGTATTTATTTATTGTGAATTCACCAAGAAATTACTACCTCGAATGCTGTTATTAATCACTTAGTGTTCACTGTCTTATTTTATATCTACATATTTCCATTTTAGCTATTATATTTTCGAATTCAATCAAGTGGCATTGCGTACCCCGCATTCTCAGGATCCTCAGTTACACAAGCTGTGTTATAAATGTTATATGAATTCCTCAGCATTAATTGATGCAGTTAAATTGCCATATCCTGTATTTAAAGCCTCAGCCACACAGGCCTACAGAATGGTTAGCAACCACCCCACCACCACCCCACCCTTAAACCACCAGTCACTAGAGAAAATGGGTGTTCCCTGATCAGTTGGTGAGTGATTCCTGGAGACTGGTAACAATGAAACTGATTGCAAAGAGGTAGTGCTGGACCGAAACCTTGCAACTGCTTGCAGATTGCCATAGTTGCCCATAGTTTGTATGGTACCAGTTGTTTGCAGACACTTGCCAGCTACTCATTGAGCATTAGAGAAACTGTGAAAAGTGTGGCACAAAGGCATAAGGTTAACCTTTACTCTGTAAAGAGTTGCTGAGAGCCTGCAGAAACATTAAGATCTTCTATGCAAATTATGAACTATACACCAAAGCAATCACAAGGAAGCCCGTTTTCACCTAGTGACAGCCACTTCCAGCCACCACTTGCCAACTGGTTGGGGAATACACATTTTTCACACAGGACTAGAGACCAGTTGGTGCCAGGGGGATTGCCAACTGGTCTCCAGGCCTGCGTGACTGATATACTTTTAAAGGATCAATGTATAGGATTTAGTAGCTATGTTTAAAGACCTAAGGATTAAAAAAAAAAAGAAAGGGCCCTTGGACCATTTGTCTGTTATGAAATTCTGTAAAAAAAAAAAAAAAAAAAGGACAACATGATGGACTCTGTGAAGGAGAACTCGCCAGAACACTAGAGATATAAAGTATTACTCTAAGATAATAAAACACTTCAAATCTTATTTTGAGTTGATAATACATTAATGAAAACAAAATTTGAAATATTTTAACTCATAAAAGCCCCCTCCCCCAAATTCCTAAAGAATTCACAGCAAGTGTTCCCCAAACACTAAAAAAGGGAAAGGCACTGTCTTGCCCTATATTATCAGTAATATTTTGTGGATTTTCTTAGTCAGTATGGGCTTTTAGCTTAGTTTAAACACAGTGCTTTGTCAATATCCATCATTGCTGAAATCCTTACAGCACATGCAGTGTTCAACGACTCCTTTAATGACAGTCTCTCTTGTGGCATATATGTCAATTTGTCTGGTGATTTATTTGTTGGCTGACTGGCTTGGTATCACCTAACTCATTCAGGTAGACAGAGTGTGTATATGTGCGTGTGACTCATAGAGGGAAATAGAACGAGAGAGAGAGAGAGAGAGAGAGAGAGAGAGAGAGAGTGAAAGAGACAGCCTATGCAATGCAATCATACTTGGCCTGCATCCACTCATGTTGTAATGGGAAAAGCAGTGTGCAAGCAAAATTCTCATGAGAAAACAGAGAAAGATGAGAAAATAAGTGGGTCAAGCACTAGGCGTGAGGGGCAGGATTGGTGAAGAGGACACCACTGAAATCAATGCACATCTCAAGGCTTGCTTTGGTGGGATATCGAACACCAGAAAAGTGTACTGTGGTGGTAAATGATGGGCTAAAAGCTGTAGGTGCCCTATCTGAGTTTGATTATCGCATTCCTAAGGCATTCTTTGTCATCATATCTTGTGAGATAAGTATCATAATAGTTGTGTATTTTTGCTGTTACGGTAAATGGTACCCAAATTGTCAGCCATTATACTGCTTGTCTCCTGAGATAGAAACAATGATACTTCACGGGCATCCTGGTGTTAAAGAAGCTAATTGTTTCTGTCAGTCCCTGAGCAAACACAAACTGGCCCTCATAGCATTTACTGGGGACATTAAAATACTAATAGCAAACAAACAATACTCACAAAAACCAATACGGTTTTAACTTCTGACCTTAACCTTCATCTATTTGCATTTCCACATTCTAATTTGACACATTTCAGATTTGTAGTAATGGAAATTGGTCCTTCAGAGGAAACTTGGCAAGGTATTATAGTCTATACTTTTATGACCATTAGGGAGCAGACCAGACTGATCAGTTTTTATTATGAGCAGTGTTGTTTAAACTCTCCAGTAAAAAGACAAGGTAACGTTAACTGACCTAAGAATATATAGAACAAAACTAATGAAATTCAAAAAACATTTATTTTACAAGGATATCTATTTATCTGGCTAATTTGTCAATAATCAATAATTCAAATTTTCTTTCTATTCTACATAAATAGGAGGGAAGAAATAATTATTTCAAAGACTTCAGACTGAATAAAATAGAAATCTATAGGTAAAATCCTCATGTTTTAGAGCTATAAACAGAAGAAAATTAAATTAATTATTTTAAGGTTTTTTAAGCAGCCTTTGATGAACATTATATCCCATAAAGAAGAGGTTTGCAGGCTAAATGCTGAGGCTTCAAAGTTGATGTGAGTCCATGCCTGACTCAGGGGGTTGGAGTTAGCTGAGTCATGTTTGCAACAACATTGGGCTGGAGTCGCCGCTAAGTGTTTGATTTTTATGTGCATGGACTACTCCAGGTTAAGATGATTTAAGTACCTGCACTGCTGAATAGCTGTCTGTGCTCAAAAACTAGAAAGTCTGCAGTGCATGCTGCGTTATCTTAGAATATGAAGGAGTAAAATTCTGGACCAGCACAAATAAACATAAACTAGACTGGTGCATATTTGAATCAGATTAAGAGTTCAAATTTAAACTTACAGTTCTGTTGTACACACAGTGTAATTCTCTAGTCCCTGAATTGCTACACGTGTCTGATCATTGCCACAGTGATCTAAAGATGCTTAAATAACCTAGCTGCTGTTTTTATTTTTATTTTATGTGTTTATTTTTTGAAATGTTGAAAGCTTTTAATGCTGTTGGCTCAATTACTAGGGGTGCTGTTGTTGTGAATCTGAAAGTGCTCTGTCAAAAAAAAAAAAAAGAAGTATCCTTCAGACAGGCAGCTTTTTTCTATAAAAGGAATCAACATATGGAATCCTTTTGACACATAACACAAAATTGACTGAAATTGTTCCTCTTTTAGAATACAAAATAGAACACTTTCCAGGGTCTGTCTCTGTCTGCTGCATCTCTCTTTCTCTTTTTTTTTTCTCTTCAACAACGCACTATAAATGTTCTGTGCTTGAAGTTTACTGTTCATGTATTCTCACCCTCCATTAACACAATGGGGCATTCTTACCCTTAAGCCTCTACAAAATTGACAGAAAAGATAAAAAAGCCAAACAAGAGTCCTCAGGTGTGAATTCCGCTGTCACATCTCCATTATGTTTTGAATCAATATGATTTTTTAGTACGCATTTTCATTTGATATAAACCGCCACGGGTCTAGATTGGTGCAGGAAAAAAAAAAAAAAATCTCATTTACAAATTGTGTCCTCGTTTGTTAGTGGCACAGCACCTCAATTACCCAGTGAGCAGGTTTTTATTTATTCATGCAGACAAAGTCACGTATTCATGAGGATTAACCCAAAACTCACTCATAGACTGGCAGACACAGATTGCATATTTTACCATATGAGCAATAGCTGACGCGTTTACCCTCAAAAGATTGAGACAAAGCATGAGAGAGAGAGAGCCTAGCAGAGAGAGCTTTTGGGCCACTGCATGGTCAGTTTCACTAACTTTATTCTGATTTGGGTTTTTTAAGAATATATAAAAGGGTAATGTATTGTGAATAATATTGTATGCGTGCAGTGGAGAGTGTTCTTGCTAGGGAGAAGTGAAAGAGCATATGGCGCTGCAAACAAAAATAGGAAATTGAGCAATACTTTGTGCTTGTAACGCTACTCCCCCCCCCTCGTTTGGAACAGGGGTTTAATATGTGAAGCTACAAAAAAACAGTTTAAAAGGAAATGTTGCTTGAACAGATCCAAATACAACATTCACGATCAAGATGAGCAACAAAATAAACATTGTATGCATTAGTTCCCGTAACTAAAAAAAGTCATCCACTGAATGACAGCAAAATACATTCCCTTCAGATCAAATGCACTCTCTCCAGAAAATATCAAATCATCCTAATAGCCAAATTTCTCTTCAGAAATTGTTAGGAAAATCCTCTGTCCCCTGTCATATTACCCACATTTATCAGGATGCAGCATAGCCATTAAGTCTGGAGGTTTATCAAATTATCTGCTTGCAGAATGGCCGAAAAGGGACACATTACAACCAGTCGACTTTGTCTGAGCTGCTGCAAAGCAATATTCCGGGATGCTGCAGCAACCAAAAGCAAATTATGGTGAACATAACACAGAGTTCAGTGGAGCGTTAACAGAATGGATGGCCCAATCCTGATTTTCTATCTGTTGGGACAGATGTCGCTAAGTCCCCGTGACTCGTGAGGTGGACGGCCCTGTAAGCAATGGCAGATGCTCCAAAGGTAAGACAGATGGATTTTGCCAGGGTTCTATGGTGGTATGCACATTTTTCACTTTGGAGAAATTAACAGTAATAACTGCAATGCCTAGTTGGAAATGATGAAGGAAAAAAGTCCTAATGTCTTTTATTTAAAATAATATATGACAGACTATTCAGACAGATCATTGCAGATATGACTCTTATTAGTATAGACCAATTATAATATAGTTTAAGCCATGTTTTAAAAGCAGAAAAGTTTTGGAATAACCAGAAGCCAGAACTTTCTAAACTTAAAAACAAAAGCTTGCAAAAGAAAATCCAGAAAACCATAAAAAAATATATGTTTTTTGAGTTTTATTTGTGTAAAACCACGAGGACAAAGTGCAGCAAACACACACATACTAATCTGAGGAATCAGTAATAAGGTAAGAAAAGGCATCCACTCACAACTTATGTGTGCAATTGTCTGTTTGTCTGGATTTGTCGACAGTATAAGTGGACCTGTGGGTGTATATCAGTGCCTGCTTGAGAGCACACAGACGTGTGTCTGCCGCACATGTGAATGTGTGTGTATGCCTGTTGTATTCAAATCCTGGCTGCTGCACACAAGTAGCCCAAATCCAGTATTTCACAAACACCATGCCTTCTAATACGCTGCAATATCAAGCTCCTATTGTTGGATAATTGCCTCTGATGGAGGAAAAAAGAACAATATTTCATTCGGCACAATCTGTGGTAAACTGAAATCAATGAGGCCGAGTACTGTGATTAAAATGTGATCGGATCACTGACGACCAGCACTGACAACAAACACGAAACACAGCTCCTTTTTGTGAACAGACAAAGCTGCTCAGTGGTTTAAATTTTGTCCACTTTGGCCAGGATAATGGCAGCCTATTGATTGCTTTGGCATTTGTGCTGAAACTCTAACTTTCTAAGTGGTTCATGTTAATTTTTAAAAGAAATTGTGACATTGCATGAGAACTGTTTTGTGTGAAGGGGAGACTGGGAGACTTTTCTTTTGCTCGAGTTTTGGAATGATCTCGTGTTGGGCTACTGTGCTTTTTGTTTGATCTCCTGTAGCAGGAGAATCACACTGAAGAAAGACCTGCAAAGGAGGTTTTCAAAGGCCCTTAGGTTGTCAGTGATAGTGCTTTGTGTTCGACCTCTGTGTTCTTAACTGTAGTTGTACGACGTGGGAGGTTTGTTCAGCTAGATGCAGATCAAGGTGTATTTGTACGTATGTGCTTCTGTAGGAATGTTTTATTTGTATGCCTGGCATGTAAATCATCTGCATGTACTGTGTCTCTGTGGACAATAACAGTGATTAATAAAGTAACCAAAAAACAAATGAGATTCTTTCTTTTTCTTTTTATATTTTTAATTGCACAGGGTGGTTGGCGGGGGGATGTAGGTCAAGCATTAAGCCTTAAGAATGATGAAGCTGAATTTCAGAAAGGAGTAGATTTTATTTATCCTTCCTTACAGTCTCTTTTACTCTCTGCCAATTCACTAAATTGAAGAACAGAGAAATATAGCCTTGTGTGGTCTCAAAGATCTTCTTTACAAAATTCCGGAGACACTAAACTACATTTTACTTTCTGTAAGACTAAAATGTCCCCAAATTGACATTTTCTGGCTGCCTTTTCCTTTTATTCTTTATAAACATTTATTGTTTGTACTTTTCTTCTGTGTTATGTGTTTAGAAAAGTGTAACTATAATTAGAAGCTTCAAGGCAACAACAAATTTAAAGAGGGCTTTTAGTGATGAAATGTCTCGAGTTCTTCAGGGATGAATTCAGCCTTTTATTCAACATGTTCAAGAAGTTAAGGTGCAAGAGAAGGCTTTCCATGGTGTATTATAGGGACCTGTATTCGCTCAATCATCCATTATACCACATGAAATGAAAGTCAGCATGAGACCCCATGGCACCTCTGTCCACACTACCATGTGTTGCATTAAGGGTGTATTATAGCACGGACCAGTGGGTCCCCAGATGCGACAGCAGGACTGATCATCAATTATTATACCTCACTGGATCAAAATGAGCATTTTTGCTCATTCCAACATCCACAGCACTGGCCTGTGGTGGCTAAGCTGATGCTTAATACACCCCCCCCCCCAAAAAAAGAAGAAGCTCAGCAACACCAGCAATAACCCTCGTGCAGGCAGTGGGACATGCCTCAAGACAACATCTGCCTCCCCTTGGTGACCTGCCGAGTTAAGCCAACTGAAGAATCAAGGGCACACTTGCAGAGGTCCCTGATTTTATCATAACAAA
The DNA here is from genome assembly GCA_024447675.2 of Pterophyllum scalare. NCBI lineage: Eukaryota > Metazoa > Chordata > Actinopteri > Cichliformes > Cichlidae > Pterophyllum > Pterophyllum scalare. Next base: position 77,842 of record JAMQGT020000854.1, read on the forward strand.
GACATTGCCGTTGCTAGTGCCTGTAACTAGCTTCAGGAGATGTTTCAGTCTATTTCTGCTAATACTATGAACTCACTCTCTCTAACATTGCCTTTCTTTCACCCAGTATTTTTCTTCCCGCTCTTACCATTCTGTGTGAAATGAACACCAAGGGACATATCCAAAGAACCACATTTATGTCTGTAATGACTTCAGATACACTGTTTACAGTAAAAGAAGATATTTGAGAACTTTGAAGAGTGTTAAGATGTCTAAAGAATATTTTGTTCAAAAACCATTGGTGTTGTGTTATGTTATGTTGGCCTGGATACGTTATGAATGCAATAATAATCCTGACAAGTATACATTTTCCACACAATATTGAGAAATTGTCAATATTATTTTTCCTTTTTGAATTAGTATGACAGATGTTTGACACTTGAAGTCCAGCGGGATCTCTGGCTGACTGGAATTGGGACAAATCAATGTAATCATGCAGGTGTCTGGGGGAAACGGGGACAAAGGGACACAGTCTGTCTGCTTGCTCGCAGGAGCTTCTGGCAAGTATTTTGTGCACCAGGTCTGCTTCTGCATGCATGGAGTGGCAGACTGCTCACGAGTGCTACATTGCCTTGAGGTCCCCACAGATGCCTCACAAAGAGCTCGGGCAGAAGTGCAGCACAAACTTGTGATAGTGAATCTGATGAATGCCTCAGCTTTCTTACTACGTGGAGTACACAACAATCAGGTTTATGTGTTCAGTGTCAAGCCTCCTTGAACTCCTCTGTCATTTTCTGTTAGGCCAAACATGTGCTGGAGGACCTAGCTGAAGATCAACCCCCTTGTCCCGTCTGAAAGGCTCACTCTCTTCCTTCTCTGTTTTATTCTTGCACTCCTTCAGCACAACTTCTTCTTCCTTTTCTCACCACACTCTGACTCCATTTGTCAGTATTATCAGCATGTGAGCAGTTTCTGAAGTGATCCATTTCTCCATGAATACCAATTTATCAACCGGTCAGTGTATACATTGATTGAGTGGGGATGGGGTTCCATACAGTGTAGAGGGGAGTAATCCCAATCATGCTTGTGCATTCAATACCCGGTTTAAATGACTTCGTTAACTCAGAATACAGTTTAAAACCATACTGTAACCTGCATGCTTTATTATATTTCAACCAGCTGGATTAACTGCTGGTAACTTCATCAGAATTCAGTTGTGCATGTGTGTGTGTGTGTGTGTGTGTGTGTGTGTGTGTGTAAACTGTTAAGCATGAGATTTATTGCAATTTTATGCTTGTGCTTGTGAAATTAATGATTTAACGGGAAAATATTGCATTTCTTGTGAATGACACATTTGAGCAGAAATATGCTAATACGTAAAATATAGACAGATGGCATCATAGTTGTAGCCGTCTGTCATCATATCATTGATGTCATTGCAGCAATACTGAAGCTATCACTGTAAATTGAACCTAATCAAAACTGCAGTTAATCTCATAGTGCTTTATTATTGGAAAATAAGGCAGAGAAAAGACACAATATAATTTTACTTTGGTCACAGCAGGCTGTTCTTCAAGTAAATATCTGCTTTATGCTCCTTTTCTCAACTGTCAGAACACTTCTTTTATTCAGCTTCCCTGATACATAAATAATTGCACTCTTTTTAGGACAATGAAGCTTTAAAATGACTTTGCCATATGGTTCTAGCCTGCTATGCTGTACTGCAGAATATCAGGACAACGCAGGTCAATAACATTAAAAGCTGAGAGAGTTGGTGAAAATACAACTCATGACGCTTTGGTCTACTCAGCCTTCAGGAGACATATTGATGCACAGTTATTTTGGTCAATAAGTCCTTCTGAGCAGAGGCCATCCTTATCCTTGAGACCGACTGCATGTGAAAAATGAGAATGGGATGAGACCATGCATTTTAATATGGCACAATGTCTTAAAGGAAGGAAGAAGGGAAAGAAGGAGAGGTGGGGAGTGCGGGGAGAGAGAAAATGCTGTGCACTTTTCACATGGGAAGCAACACCCACAATTATTCATTTTAATTTCAATAAGAACAGGGGTCTAATAGAGCCGGTTGGCTGGTTGTATGGCTGCCAATATAGTTCCAAAAGATGTGCCACTTGTGTGCACAAATGGTGATCACGCTTGTGTTACACCACACACGTTGCCAAGGTGATTAGCAAAATATAACTTATCTGATGACTCACAGACTAAATTGCTAACTTTCTTCCTACCCCTATGTCTCCACATCCATCTGTACATGTATATAATAAAGTGCACATCTTAACTGATTTCAGATTGGTGAAAGCTGAACCATAGGCAGCACCCCAAAAAAACATTTTGATGTTGAAAAACTTGACGTCTAATCCTGGTTGAAATGCATTAATCTTTCCAGTAATCTGACTATATTTCTCACTTTGTAAGAAAAGGTGTGACCCGACCTTGATTTTACATGGAAGCAATTTCAACATCCTCCATTTACAGTTCAGTTTTCAGTGTTATGCCATAACCAGTTTTGACCATGGATATACAGGGTTTGGACAATGAAACTGAAACACCTGTCATTTTAGTGTGGGAGGTTTCATGGCTAAATTGGACCAGCCTGGTGGCCAATCTTCATCAATTGCACATTGCACCAGTAAGAGCAGAGTGTGAAGGTTCAATTAGCAGGGTAAGAGCACAGTTTTGCTCAAAATATTGCAATGCACACAACATTATGGGTGACATACCAGAGTTCAAAAGAGGACAAATTGTTGGTGCACGTCTTGCTGGCGCATCTGTGACCAAGACAGCAAGTCTTTGTGATGTATCAAGAGCCACGGTATCCAGGGTAATGTCAGCATACCACCAAGAAGGACGAACCACATCCAACAGGATTAACTGTGGACGCAAGAGGAAGCTGTCTGAAAGGGATGTTCGGGTGCTAACCCGGATTGTATCCAAAAAACATAAAACCACGGCTGCCCAAATCACGGCAGAATTAAATGTGCACCTCAACTCTCCTGTTTCCACCAAAACTGTCCGTCAGGAGCTCCACAGGCTCAATATACACGGCCGGGCTGCTATAGCCAAACCTTTGGTCACTCGTGCCAATGCCAAACGTCGGTTTCAACGGTGCAAGGAGTGCAAATCTTGGGCTGTGGACAATGTGAAACATGTATTGTTCTCTGATGTGTCCACCTTTACTGTTTTCCCCACATCCGGGAGAGTTACGGTGTGGAGAAGCCCCAAAGAAGCTTACCACCCAGACTGTTGCATGCCCAGAGTGAAGCATGGGGGTGGATCAGTGATGGTTTGGGCTGCCATATCATGGCATTCCCTTGGCCCAATACTTGTGCTAGATGGGCGCGTCACTGCCAAGGACTACCGAACCATTCTGGAGGACCATGTGCATCCAATGGTTCAAACATTGTATCCTGAAGGCGGTGCCGTGTATCAGGATGACAATGCACCAAAATACACAGCAAGACTGATGAAAGATTGGTTTGATGAACATGAAAGTGAAGTTCAACATCTCCCATGGCCTGCACAGTCACCAGATCTAAATATTATTGAGCCACTTTGGGGTGTTTTGGAGGAGCGAGTCAGGAAATGTTTTCCTCCACCAGCATCACATCGTGACCTGGCCACTATCCTGCAAGAAGAATGGCTTAAAATCCCTCTGACCACTGTGCAGGACTTGTATATGTCATTCCCAAGACGAACTGACACTGTATTGGCCGCAAAAGGAGGCCCTACAACATACTAATAAATTATTGTGGTCTAAAACCAGGTGTTTCAGTTTCATTGTCCAACCCCTGTACCATTTTGCTGGAATACTGCTGGTCTCCCCGTTAGTCTCCCATCAAAGAGCAGTGGCTAATCCACAATCTCCTTATGCAAACAGCCAAAAAAAAATTTCTGCATCTATCGCATCTTGCCAAGCTCTATCCTTTGTTAACGAAACACGGACATGCCCATGAAAATAACAAACAGTAGATTCAGTGTCTGGTAGGCAAGCTGGCTTCTAAAGACAATAGTCAACTGTGGCCACAAGATGACAGTGATTTACAGGATGACCACAAACAGGCACTTTGAGATTATTTACAAGACAGAACAACGTCTTGAGACCCAAAGAGAGAGTTTTTTTTCACTTTGGTATGTTTTGATTTCTTTTCTTTTTTCAGTTTTCAAAGGGCAGGCATTGCTTTCCTTGTTTTTACTGATTGCATATGTCGATATTTTTTCTACAGTCAAAGCAGAGGTGCTAAAACACTGCAGTCAACATGCCAATATGAACTGAATAGAAGGTGGATATTCAGGTGTAATCAAATGCATCAGAGGTGGTGGGTACAGAGGTGATATTATTTTTCTTTTTTGCGTCTTTCCTCCAAGCAGACCACCAAAGCTGCCAGCATTGTTCTTAACAGTTATGGTAGATCCATATTTAGTGTTCTAATCTGTCAAAAATGACAGACAGCCTTCAGATTTTTTTCCATAAAATACATAAATAGCCTCTATATATTTTGTGATATATATATATATATATATATGTACAAAAGTTTGGGATTTTTGTGAACGCTCCCTGTATCTAACTTGAATAAAATATTAATACATCTATATTTTATAGCTTTCCATGTTTTCCTCCTGTTTCTGTAGGGAGTCAGAGTTTCTGGATCTTCAGCCAGGTGTAACACTTTAAGGATAGATCTCAAGAAATGTTTGGAGCTTTGTGGAATCCACACTTTTGGTGAGGTTTTCTTCAGAGTTTAAAAGTTCATTATTGTCTGAGGAGCTCTGGCCAGAAGGTTTAGTGGTTGTTTTCAAACAGACTAAAATAAGTGACTATAAAAACAGACAGCCACTGTGCCATGCAAATGCCAGACACCATTATCATCAAATGAATAGCTTGCCGATTTTTCATTTCAGGTGTGTTATTTTTGTTTTTAATGATTCATGTTTGATGATACTGAAGCCAAATCAGCTATGGAATCAAGGACTCACAACGCTCACCTCTTTCAAACCCAATATTTTACAGGTTTTATATGCAGCCTGAGCCATATTCCAGTTTGGGAATCACAGAGTCAGTGAAATGGAACAAAGTGGATTGCTGGCTGGGGCCTTTGAGCTGCTATTCTTGTTTGAAGTCTCTCTCCAGCCCTGCCGAGTTCAGAATACATTGTCCAGAGATACGATCAAACTCGGCAGCTATTGATCCCTTCCCAAATCAGACATAAGACTTACTGAACATGTTAACAACTTCAAAATAAGTATTTTAATTGTGTAGGTCTTTCAAAAGCCCACTCGTATCACAGTGCTGCTGAGTCAATTTGAAACAGGAGCTTTTGGACCGTCAAACACTGTGCATCCAGCCAACATTTCTGGTTCTCTTTCAAATATTCAACATTCTGAGGACACTCATGCATTAATGTGGCAAGACACAAGCCTTCCTCATTCTCTGTGTCACTGTAACAAAGATAATGTTGGTTTTTTTGTTTGTTTTTACTTACTGATCTAGTTACAATAATCCTAATTGAGTTTGGTTCTGAACTCCACCCAAACGCTGGAGCTCGACGAGTGTAAACCAGTTCAGATTTACTTTTATTTTACTTTCAGTTTATATCGCTCTCCCTCTTCACCTTATTTGCCTCCCCTGGCAACCAGGCTCTTTTTATTTTGCTGGGTAGTTTTTCCACAGTAAGTCCTTTTGTTTCACTGTCCGCCATTTCAGCTACCTGGGGAAAGCTACCAATAGGTACTGGGGGGAAAATGCGTTCTCCTCTACCTATTTGGGTTGCACAACTAAGCCTCATATTTTCCCAGGGCATTTTGATAAATAGTGTGGGATGGAATTGCATAGTGAAAAAAAAAGGATTATGGGGAACCAACCTAAAGGGGGATGATCTCATGATGCTATAGTCACACATTGTGCAATTAACATTTATTTCATAGTAATGTTATTAAATAAATAAAAGTTACCTGTTGCTCCTTTCACAGATGCTGAAATAAAAGTGTTAGAGGATCCATTAATAACACAACACAACCCCCTACTGTAACTACTGTAAATACGTAACACATATAGAGGAGGAAGCGTAGCTTTAAACAGAAGCCCCTGGTACACCACCAACCTACTCTTGTTTTGAATAATTTTCCTCCGACACACCTGCTAAGGAACACAACCAGAAATTTTCCGGGGTAAACCTGTTCTTGTTAGGCGAGACAGAATCCATCCCACTTTGGATGGAGCAACTCACATTTCTAGAATCTGCCCAAATGAATTAAACCCCCAAAATGTGACTGTCCAGGAAGCAGAGTTGCAGTCTTCCACGCCTCTCTGCAGCTTCTCTCCTTCCCCCAAAACCCCATCCCCATAGAGACTGTGTGTGCTCCTAGACCACCAAAAAAACAAACCAAAAATCAGCAAACAAACAAAGAAACAAACAAAGAAACAAACAAAGAAACAAACAAAACAAAAATAAGTTAATATATTGATGTATTCCACCTTACAGAAACCCACTTACAGCAGGATGAATATGTTAGTTTAAATGAATCAACACACAGAGTAATACTGTCAGAATCCTCCACAGACCAAGGAGGAGGAGGAATAGCAGCAATTGTCCACTCCAGCTTATTAATCAACCAAAGACCCAGACAGAGTTTTAATTCATTTGATAGCCTGACTCTTGTACCCCCCCAACTGAAAACCTCAAAAACCAGATTTATTTGTTGTTATCTATCATCTACCTTGCCCTTACTGAGAGTTTCTGATTTCTCAGCTTTTCCCCACCCCTGGAGGAAGGAACGGGGTGTTGTTTTTGGTATGTAGGTCTGTCTGTTTGATTGTTAATAATATAGTAAAACTACCGGTCCGATTCATACCAAATTACACAAAAGCTGGCCAGTGACGCCTAGATCACCTAATAAATTTTTTTTCTTGATTGGGTCAGTGTCAGAGATCAAATTTTTCTGAAACTCTTGTGAATGCAATAACTCAAGAATGGTGTGAGGCTGGTTGTTCAAAGTCAAAGGGTTTGTTGTTCCTGTTAGCACTTGTTATACATGTCATTACAGTAGATGTCTTTCTGAAAGTGCTTTCTGAAATGGCATCTTGCTAATTTAGAAGATCTTCATTTAGCCTGGGAAAAAAAAGGTTTGTTACTCAATTTAAAAAAAATAAAATAAAAAACACTGTAGAGCTAGAACATCTTACTATTTATCACTTGAAAACAAGAACAACGCTAGGTTTCTTTTCAACACTGTAGCCAGGCTGACAAAGAGTCAGAGCTCTGTTGAGCCGAGTATTCCTTTAACCTTACCTAGCGATGACTTCATGAATTTTTTCACAAATAAAATTTTGTAGAAAAAAATTTCAGAACAATCTCACAGATGTATCATTACATACAGCTACTTTCTATCTAGGCTTTTCTCCAATTGATCTTGACAGATCTTTCTTAGTTAACTTCAGTAGTTACATCCTCCAAGCCATTAACTTGCCTATTATACCCCATTCCTACAAGATCACTCAAAGAAGTCCTGTCAGTAATTAAGGCTTTGATCTTAAATATGATCAGTCTGTCTCTATTAATGGACTGCATACCACAGACCTTTAAGGTGGTAGTAATTTAACCATTACTTAAAAAGTTATCACTTGATCCAGCTGTCTCAGCTAATTATAGGTTAATCTCCAAACTTCCTTTTATCTTAAATATTATTGAAAGAGTAGTTGTAAAACAGCTAACTGATCGTCTGCAGAGGAACAGTTTATTTGAAGAGGTTCAGTCAGGTTTCAGAATTCATCACAGTACAGAAACAGCATTAGTGAAGGTTACAAGTGATCTTCTCTTGGTCTCTGACAGTGGACTCGTCTCTATGCTTGTCCTGCTAGACCTCAGTGCAGTGTTTGGTTTTGTTGACCATAATATTTTATTACAAAGATTAGAGTATGCCATAGATATTACAGTTACTGCACTGCAGTGGTTTGAATCATATCACTCTAATAGAATCCAATTTGTTCATGTAAATGGGGAGTCTGCTTCACACACAAAGCTTAATCATGGGGTTCACAGTGCTAGGAACAGTTCTATTTACACTTTACATGCTTCCCGTAAGCAATATTATTAGAAGGCATATCATACATTTTCACTGCTATACAAATGATACACAGCTTTACTTTTCCAGAAAGCCAGATAACACACATCAATTAGATAAACTGCAGGAATGTCTTACAGACAGAAAGTCCTGGATGACCTCTAATTTCCTGCTTCTAAATTCAGATAAAACTAAAGTTCTTGTACTCTGCCCCACAAATCTTAGAAACATGGGGTCTAACCAGATACTTACTTGGATGGCATTACTTTGACCTCCAGTAACATGTGAGAATCTTGGAGTCATTTTTGACCAGGATATGTCCTTCAGTGCACATATTAAACAAATATGTAGGACTGCTTTCTTGCATTTGCGCAATATTTGTAAAATTAGAAACATCCTTTCTCAGATGCTGAAAAAGTTAATCCATGCATTTATTGCTTCTAGGCTGGACTATTGTAATTCATTATTATCAGGCTGTCCTAAAGGCTCCCTGAAAAGCCTTCAGCTGATCCAAAATGCTGCAGCTAGAGTACTGACAGGGACTAGAAAGAGAGAGCATATTTCTCCCATATTGGCTTCTCTTCATTGGCTCCCTGTTAAATCTAGAATAGAATTTAAAATCCTTCTCCTCACATACAAGGTCTTGAATAATCAGGCCCCATCTTATCTCAAAGACCTCATAGTCCCATATCACCCCAATAAAGCACTTTGTTCTCAGACTGCTGGCTTACTTGTGGTTCCTAGGATACTTTAAAGTAGAATGGGAGGCAGAGCCTTCAGCTTTCAGGCCCCTCTTCTGTGGAACTGAGCTCCCTGCTCTGGATTCAGGAGACAGACACCCTCTCTACTTTTAAGATTAGGCTTAAGACTTTCCTTTTTGATCAAGCTTTTAGTTAGGGCTGGATCAGGTGACCCTGAACCACCCCTTAGTTATGCTGCTATAGGCCTAGGCTGCTGAGGGGTGTCTCATGATGCAATGAAGCATTCTTCTCATTCACCTTGTATCTACTTTTTTTTATACACCACTCTGCATTTAATCATTAGTTATTATTAAATCTCTTGCTCTTTTCCACTGTGTGTTTTTTTGTCCTGTCTCTCTCCCCTCACCCCCAAACAGTCACGGCAGATGACTGCCCCGCCCTGCAGAGGGTTCTTCCTGATAAAAGGGAGTTTTACTTCCCACTGTCACCAAGTGCTTGATCATAGGTGGTCATCTCATTGTTGGGGTTTTCTCTGTAAGGTCTTTAAGCACCTTGAGGCAACTGATGTTGTGATTTGGTGCTGAATTGAATTGAATTGAATTGAATTGAATTGAATTGAATTGAATTGAATTGAATTGAATTGAATTGAAAAACAGTTGGGATTTCTAGTCAAAGCCAAAAATGATCTACTAAGAATATATACACTTAATATTCCATGAATGATATGCAGTTACTTTGCAACTGTTAGCACTGTAATAACATACTTAACTTTTAATATATTTACTTACTTTTAACGTGGAGCAGTTAAAGTGTTTTAAATGTACAAATGTCACTCCTGACATCTTTTAATGTCTTTTCTGTCTTGCCATGGAAAGATCTGGCTGATTGCACCAGAAAGCTCCTGTCTCAACTTCACAGAAGACTTTGGCAGGGCAACAAAGAAGAGGCCCAACACTCTGGAAAAGGAGGTTTCTAACATGACACTTTTCAGCTGTTTGAAGGAGGGTGGAGAGAGATTTCTGTGAGCTGAGTTGACTCCTCCAGATCAATAGCTCGTCTCTTTCTCTCTCCAAGACAACTGGTGTGGCATTTGAACCAGATAAAACAAGGGTTCCCCTCCACCTCACCTCTGACAACTGAGCACTTCCATCAAATCCCAGTTGGATGAGAAGGATACAGATGAGTCCATTTAAATCCCCTTCCAACTCAGTTGTAGACAGCCCCAAGCGATCAGAAAATGGAGAAAAAAGAACCTAAAATCATCTTAAAAGGAAAGGTCCAATCTATGTAGGTTAATATTCACTGTTCCTTCATTTAGCTCTGTTGCAGGCCCACTGGGGCAGCCTGTAAAAAGTTCTGGGAGCCACGAAGGCACAAAGGCTTTTATTTATTTATATATCATGGAGAAATATATAGCAGGAAGCAAACCGGTGACAAATGATGTGAAGAAAAAGTAGTTCGGAGAAGTTATCTTGTAGATTGTGGGATAACTGCAAGAGAAGGAATAGGCTGCATTACCATTTTATGTGCAGCATGAATTAAATATACACACTGCTGCCAGAATAAGTCAGATAACATGACAATATGTAAGGCAATCCTCTTCCCATCCTTCAATCACCAGCGATGTACCCTTAAGCAAGGCACTTCATTCCTAATTACTCCTGTGAAGCTGCTCATTTGTCAGCAGCAGATGATGAGATGGGCTGGCAAAAGTAAAAGGTTGCATTGACAGCTACAGTAAGTGTGTGGCATCACTATCAAAGAGAATGCCTGCTCAGCCAACCTTGCACATAAAAGTTGAAAAAAAAAAACACTCTTACAACAGTTCATCATCTTTCTAACCTGTGGTCAGCCAATTATCTGGCTCTTGCTACAATATTGGACTTTTAACTCTCCTGACGAGGGTCCTCTTCTCCCTTGCATGTCAGCTTAGTCTTTCCCCCTGGTCGCTCATGACATTGTAACACTAATTACAGCTAATTGTTCTATGCTGAATGGATTTAGTCACATTGCAAATGATATGCCATTGGTCAGTGTCACAATGTTTCCACAGAAAAAAAATTCAATGGGGAATGGAAATTTGCACAAATGAATGTAATTAAGAAGCACATTCATTACTTCTAATTGCATATGAGAACCCTCAAAGTGAAACCGAGATCCGGCTCATATGAATAATTAATGCAGCTAACTGTACTGAACACTGTAATGTTGCTGCCGTCACATAATGATGTGCTAAACTATTGGTTTTAATGATAAACTGTAGTGTTATACTTTTTTTAAATAATGCACAGTCCCAATCACTGACAAACTTTTTTTTTCATTAAATCTCTTCATTTGCGGGCAGATTGTGTCTAGACAGCTGAATTCCAATCTCAGCGCAAGCAAACTGGCGGCCAGACATACAGAGTAGAGTTGGAGGTTAGAGAAGTATTAAAAATTCAAGTGGTACCAACGTGTTTGGCACACTAGATCAAGTCAAGTGGCCTTTTCCAAAGACAAGAAAAGGGCAGTTGTAAATCAGCCAACTGGAAACTCAGTCTGAGAGTCATTATGAAAATTTTGGACCTACAGAAATCAAAGACTTGAGAATGTAACCCCCAGAAAGTATGAACTCTGCAAGCCTTTAATCAGATTATTTGTCCGCTGGTATCAGGAATTATAGAATGTGCCATAAAAGACCCCCAAAATGCCCAAAGAGAGATGTAATGTAGAGGTAAATATGAACCGCAAAGTAATGATAGAAATTTGTTATTTGATGAGAAACTGCCTTTTGTAATCTCTAGATTTATACAGAATGCACCGTGTAGCACATTTAAACCCATAATCTTATTACATTTGCAGTATTTAAAAAGGATTGGCTTATTTTAATAGCAGATTTAGATCTTAGACAGACAAGGTGTAAGCTGGTCATTTGAAAGCCATATGCCACAGATTAAGATACGGCGCTATGCTGTGCAGATATGTAATGTTTCTTCCAGAGACTAATGCACTACGTCGGAACTGCCTTTACTGAGCTGCTTGTAAGTGGACAAAAGCACAAGCTCCTAAATCCCTCAACTCCAACAACAGGAGAAAGAAATAAGTATATTACAAATCGTCCAAAGAACAAAATTGTGTATTGTTTGAAAAATGTGAGGGATTTAGACTCAGGGATTTGCTCCCACTTTGCTCCACTTTGTCTGAGGGCTTAGCACTGATCGCCGCTCACGACATGATGATTCCCATCATTCTTCAAAAGCTTTTCAGGTTATCATTAGGACAACATCTTCTTAACAGAACGGGTTAAAACACATACAATTTAAAGTGAAAAAAAAATTAGCACAGGATTTAAGTACAGATATTTCAGCATCCACACAGCTTGACAGCTCAAGAGCGCAGTCACATCACCCACAAACATGTCAATGACCATTACCTTAAAAATGAACAACAAATCCAGATCACAATGTTATAACCAAGGTGGGTGTAGAATTATGTTTTTCATCAAGTGGATACTTTTAGTATTCCAGGTAGAACAAAAAGTCAGACACGGTTAATGTCTGGGTGAACCTCTGTAAATCTGTGCTGGAAAGCTAGAAGTCACCATTAGAAGGAAAGTCAACTGAAGCAGTGTTGTAGATCCTAAAGCAAAGCATTGCATATCCTGTTTGAACTATTCACCGTGTTTAATAGGTCTGGTTGTATAGTCTTGCGATAGCCAGCTGTTGGATGAATGCAGGTCTGGCATAAAAATGAACGCGCAAATGATGTTAATTTGGATTTTTAAATATATATATATATATTTGTTGAGACAGAAGAAGAACTATCAAAATTTTCAAAATAATGTGTGACAAGAGAGGCGACAGCTTAAGACTGATAGCGGGGTGGTGAAATAAGCCTGGAGGGGGGAGGCAAGAACCCATAAAATGAACAGCCGCCTTACTCATAAATAATAGAAACATAAAATGTCATATGAACTTTATATCAAGAGAGGGTGGTCTAATAAAGATGCAGGTTTAAAGAGGAGTTGAGAAATTCATTGTCATAAGAAGGCCACATGGCTTGCCTTTGGCACGGACAATTATTCAGTGCAAGTTGACATTCAGGTTCTAGCTGAAGCACCTTTAAGAAACAACACTGCTTTTGACTCTCGAAATTCTCTCATTCTGCCATCGCTCGGGTCTTTCGATCTCTCAGCTCTGTTTCTCGCTTTTCACTTGGAGTCATTCCATCTCGTCTCTCCTCTTTACACTTTTCCTTGTTCTTTCTGCTTTACAAATTGAGACGACATGATAAGAGATTGCCACTGCCATGCCAGCCTGGTGCTCATTGATAAAACCATATCTAATCCATCTTAGGCCCCCCTCTGTCACCAACACACTCATCTCTGAGACAGTCGACGTGCACAGGATCCATCTCTCTTTTTGAACTGAGCTGCACAGAGTCAGAGTTTATCTGACTTAACTTCTGAAAGAAGAAAATGGAGCTCGATGAGTCAGGTGAATTTCACTCTGCCTTGAAATGATGTGCAAGTGTGTGTGTAAGCATGTGTTAAACCAGTAACATCCAAAAGCAAACGAACTGATTCTTGGTTTTAGGTGGAAATGTATGGTCTATGAAATATCTATTTATATGAATTGTACTAAGAGAAAATATGATTTCCCCCATGGTTTTCTGGAGACTTTAAAAGCATCAAGGTTCTGCTGAGGTACAAATTAGAGTGTATATATATATATATATATATATATATATATATATATATATATATATATATATATATATATATATATTGGCTTTGAAAATGATCCAGTCTCCTCTAACCTGCTTTTACTATTTATCTGTTAGAACTACCCTGACCTTAATACAATTTGGTGTGATAAGGTGAGAACAGAGTATTACATGTGGCTTGCGGTCAAATAACTGAAAATGGCTTTTCTAATATCCAGCTACTCATATTAGACGCTGATACTGCACTCACTGGGATTTTTCATGCAGCAATTTGTAAAAGTATACATGCATTTATTACATTAGCATGGTCTTCTGTCTAAAGCAAATACACTTCAACAAATATTACCCCAGAGGGAAAGTGGGTAATAAGTGCAGTATTTGAGCAAATTTATGAAGTATGAGATGTTTATGTCTTTGTATATTAATGAAATCATGAGCAATTGCCTCACTATATGAATGAATCACATATGAATCACTGCTGTCACCATAGTGAATATATTATAGAGAACAGCTGGGGAAGGAGTGGCTCAATTATTAGCTGTACTGTATGAGTTTATGCGTGTGTTTATAGACATATGTGTGGACACATGTGTGCATCTGTGAAGAAAATATGGAGGTGGTTTAGAAAAAAAAACAAACTTTTTGTTAAACAACCAAACAAAAAAATCAAACTGTCCTCCTGTAACTTCACAATTAAAACAATTGTATATTATACATAAGCTACACCTCCACATGGAAATGAACAGAAGGCCATCAACAGGGTGTCACCCATTTTGTTCAATACCTAACAAAAGCAGTCACACTCACACTGGCACCCCAGCCCCAAACCTGTCAGCCCAGATGCTGGGGAGGCATCAGGGACTGTTGTCTCACTTACAACAGTGACACAATGGCTTTACTGCATGTAGGTGTATGCAAAGCAATCTATTTTTTAGTGTTCTTTGGATTTTATATGCTGCACAGGAAAAAAAAAATAACAGTCTTATGTTTTGACAGATAACTGAAAAGCAACGGGCCACAAAAAGAGTGAACGTCTACACCGATCCGAGCACCAGTCCTGTCTGAAACACATGGTGCAGGGTTACATCCAGGAAATAAAATGTGATTCACCTGGATTGGGACTCAGAATAGCCTTGTTCATGCTATGCTGTCATATGTGGCAAAATAATTTCATCAGTATGTCTGGTATGCTGTTGGTGTAAAAGCTTTTAATCTACACTGACACTAATGAAAATGCTCAGAGTTTTCTAAACTGCCGTAAGCACACTTTCTTTTCTTTTCTTTTTTTTTTATCCCCCCCTGCAATTTGTTTGAGCAACTGTTAAAATGTATATGCATGAGGAAGGAGTTGTGTGTCTCCGTCTTTAATAAGGCTTTTTTATGTAAAACAGCAGTGGGCAGTAAGCCATGGAGTGACAGCTGTCTTGTGAATCATTAAAATACAATTTGGCAACAGAGTTACAACTTCAGAGGGATAATTCCCATTACATTGTACTGCTTAACACTGGACAACAGTTAAAAAAAATTAACCTTGCAAAATGAATTTTCAGTAGTAAACACACCATTGTGCAAATTACATCCTTAATTTTATTCTGCGTTCCCATGACAGACTCACTGCTTGTTTTCTTTCTTTCGTTCTTATTTTTTTAATGAAACAAATTTATTTGCATATCCAAAATGATTGAGATGTTTTTCGGTTTAATCTCTATAAAGAAAACTGTAAAATATAACACACCAAGAAGGAGTATATTTATCTCAGGCAGTGCATCCTTTATTCTGGGATTATGTGAATAGCAATTCTTTTTTTTTTTTGGCTTGTCTAAAGAATTAACTCACAAAACCAACATGCATGGCTAGGTATCCTAGCCCCCCCCTTTTTTTGTTTTTACATAAAATGGCCGCTGGCTTAGTGTTTGCAAAGCTGTGTTGTTACAATTACAATCACAGCTGTAATCTCAGTAAATAATTTTACTGTCTAAAAACACAGATGGCCACTTGTAAATTATGCTGTCAGCCTCAGAAAGCACAAACAATAATAAAAATGAAAAACATAAAAGGAAGGATTTGCCTGCTGTCAGAACTAGCAAA
Organism: Pterophyllum scalare; assembly: GCA_024447675.2. NCBI lineage: Eukaryota > Metazoa > Chordata > Actinopteri > Cichliformes > Cichlidae > Pterophyllum > Pterophyllum scalare. The sequence continues at coordinate 93,393 of JAMQGT020000854.1, forward strand.
ATATGCTACTCACTGGATTCAGGGTCTGAGTTTCCATCTCCCTCCGTCCGGCTGTTAGGTGATGTTTGCTCATAGTACTCCTCTTGGGGGAAGCTAAGGGGAAGAGGCTGGGTGGTACTGGCAGTGATGCTAGGCTCCGGGTCTCCGAGCCCGCTGTCACTGCAGCTCTCCTGGGAACCGTCTGGAAGATGGAATGTCACACGGCGCTGGGTCTGAAGCACAACAGAAGATAAGAATTTTTTTTATTTATTTTTTATTTTTTGCATGAGAACCACTTCTGTCCTGTTAATATAAACAACAATAATAAGAAGAATAAGAAAAATACAGAAATGTAGAAACCATCATCAGTGTAGTGACTTATTGACTGTATTTGGCAATAACTTGCAAGGTGAGAGGTGATTATGGCAACAATTTATTAAGACCCTAAATTTGTAGTTGCTCGCATACTAAAGATAGACCTAGTAAGATGCAGGGCACCCATCCTGGATCAGACTTGCTCCACATTCCTCTGAAACACCCTGTCACCATTTTATGGTTCTCCCCTCACTTATCACAGATTAACAAAAACACCCCTTGTTATTAGACCCAGTCGTCTGGCTCAGACAATCTGGCTTTTGTCAAAGTCTCTCAGGTCCTTACACTTGCTCATTCTTCCCAGTCCTACATTTTGACTAAAACAGCACGCTCTTCACTTAAATCTAATACATCCCAGACCCTGACATGTGCTGTTGTTAGGAGATAACCTATATGATTGTTTTGTCTGTGAGCGGTCATAAAGTATGGGCTGATCGCTGTATGAAAAAAATCCTCAGTATTTGCCCAGGTTTTGAAATATCCGCCTCTAAGACTTTTACCTTCACCCCATCTAAGGAAGAATGAAATTTCAGTTTTTGTGTTGACTATAGAGTTGAGAAATTACATAAAAACAGTGGCAGCAATGTTTCATTACAGAAATAGTGTTAAAGGTACTCTTTATAATCCATAGAACACAGTGAACTTTTTTTTTTAATAAGGACTGTTTTATTCAGCAGTAAGGAGTTCCTATGAATACTTCAAAGTAAGATCTGTCTGGAAAAACAAGGACATTTCTCCTACAGAAAAACATTGTTTAATCTTTTAAAATATATCAAAGCTTTGAGAACCACAATCAGAATTCCTCTCACAGCCATTGTACTGGGGTAAGGACAGAAATCTCAGAACTATGTGTCTGGTGTTAACCACAACACTTACTTTTTTTTCCCTTCTGTGACTGAACAGGCCAACAGAATGAAAAGCATTAGTGATTCACTAAACCAGTGTAATCATCAATTGGAACTGTGATTGCTCACTCCTGCCACTGCGACACTGGATTTCTTTTGTTTTCTCATCAAGGCACTGATTCATTTAACCTTACCTGTTGTTCAGACATGGGTGAGCTTGGTGTTTAAGAAAGTATCCTTTATATTGTAAGTTTTAGAACATAGGGGTGTCACATTACCAGAGACACATTATTTGGTACCAATACCAGTAGAATTACACAATTCTCAATATCACGGTTTAAAACAATAGATAAATAAAAAAAAAACCCTCATCTACACATAAATTGAGCATAACTTTTACAATGGCAATGCCAGCTGTCTTGAACAAACAGACGAGGTGAATTTGCCACCCACTGGTTTCTGATTCCAACCATCTTGGTTGCCAACAAACAGACATGACCAGGAGGTCACAGATCTGACATGTTGACTGGTGAACGCCTTATCAATCGCAAGTCGCTGGCCAATTAAAATGCAGTTTCATATAATAGATAATCCTCTATTTCTAAATATAGTATAACCACAATTTACAAAAAGTGTGCACTAAAATGAGTGAGTGAGGCCATACACTCAGCAGGAAAGTGTTTAAAGAGGTCAAAACGCTGGCTTCCCATGAGCTTCTGCATTTCATTGCACTATACTTGTGATGTATGCAATGACAATAAATTGAATGTAATCTAATCTAATCTGACTTCTATAGGACTGGAACTCTTTTTGCAGCCACATCTATTGCCATCTGGTGGCCTTAGATTCCAGGTTTAAGATCCGAATCAGCTTCATTTTTCCAGCCCAGAAGCTATGTCTATGTTTAATACTGTCCAGGGTATTTCAGGAAAACAGTGCAAAGTATTTCCATTCCTGACTCTTACTGTCTTTTTTTTTTTTTAATCAATGTGTCGAGCAGAGCTATGGGGATAACTGCACTAGTCCCAATTCAAAGTTTTCTTTTCGATGGCTTGCGTAGTTCTTCTTCCATGTCTAAGGAGAGACATGAACACTTGTAGATTAATGCTGCCCCCACCTGTTTCTGAAGAATGGCAGCCTCAGTACATGTGTTGCCTACAGTGCTTAAAAAAATTAATTACTTAGTATAAAAAAACATTTTTTTCTTAAAAAATAAATAAAAAATCTGGTATTGAAAGGTAGCATAAGTATCAGTTCTGGTTGCTCCTCTCTAAGGACACCACTGCTGATGAAGGCAGAACATTCACACCAAGAAAGGAGTGACAGCAACACTTACTCATTGGTGAATGAGTATAGTAAGATGACATTTCCAAGGGATATCCATGCATAAATGTATAAAGTTTTTAATGTCAGTTCAGCATCTGTAGTGTTTGTCTGCTTTTACAGTAACTGGAAGTCCAGAATGCATCCTGTATTTAGATTGACTGACTGAGATAGTGACCTTAAATTGCTAAACTGTTTTGGGTCTCTCAGGCCTATTAAATTACTTCTCTTATATAAGGTAACTGCAAGACTTATAATTGAGACTTCCACTGTACACTTCCTGCAGTAGATGGGGTGTGCATTAACAGGTTGAAATACCATATGTCCTAGTTTTCCCACTCACCCAATTTAGACACAAAAGAAGTGGAAACGTGTGTGGAGGCTGAGACTTTGATTTGTAAAGTCTTGGGGATCACAGGAGTGTGGGCATTTTCTTCTGAACAGTACAGGCCTCTTTGATTTCTCTGGAGGTTTACAGAAGTTGCGACCTTTCTTTGGAGCTAAAAAAGAAAAACATTCTGTATGTCTGTTAACATGTTTGCGAACCCTACAGAAAGCAAACTACAGAGTTACAGTCCTTTATACTGAGAGGCACATTGGGCAATTTTTTGACACCACTGATTTTATTTTATATTTTTGCTTTCATCTTTAATAATAATAATAATAATAATATATATATATATATATATATATATATATATATATATATATATATATGTGCGTGTGTGTGGGTGTGGGTTTCCTTTGAATTTTACAAAGAAAAAGCAGAAACAAGGACATCTGACTTGAGTTTCATGTAGCAGTGGTACAACAGAGCGCGGTCTCAGTAATATAAACTGCAGCTTGAATTTATGTTTTCACACGATTCCCTGAGTAACATCATACTGCATCACACTGTATAGAGGCATAAAACGTATAAAATATAATTACGCCCTCAGCTTCGGTTATTGCAGCAAATTTTATTCATCCCATTATTCAAACTGATAAGATTTTTTTTTTCCAAGAGCAAACACAACTGGCACAAATGACTATCTTGATTTTCCATTGCTATAGCAACAAAAGCAATATGCATGTCCTGAATTAAAAACATCATTACCACATGCTCCTTTAAGCTCAGGAGAAGCTGTGCGCACATATTTTTCCAGAGCCACTACAGTGTATAGATAAAGCATTTATTGTTGTTTGATATGGTTAAATAAGGAAAGGGAAATAGAGGAGAGATGAGAGTAAACTAAAGTCTGGCTCTAAAGAAGGACAAGCTGCCAAAAACAAAGTGCACAAAATGCTTCATTTAAAAATTATTAGAGTGGGCTGACTAACCTAAATCCTCACAATTAGAGCCATGAAAGCACAAACTGAGTGGTTTCAATGCTGTGATGTTCAAACAGTTTGTTAAATACTCTTTTTTTTTCTTGATTCATCTGGAACCCGAGGCCTCGAATCTCACTGTCCATGTGTGCACGAGCGCGTGCGTGCAAGAGTTTGTGTGTGCATGCCCTTAAAAAGACAGATGAGAAATAGGAAGCAAAAGAGAGGAAAAAGGGGGCACGCAGTCAAAGAAACAAACAGAAAAACACACATAGCCTTCAACTACTCTGTGACATAAAAACTCTGAAACAAAAGCATTTTGTGGGAAGAAAAATGTATTTGCTCACGTGTGCTGCATTCATTTCTCAAACACATAAAAATATAAGACGTAGGACTCCCTAAAATTAATCTTGTTTTTATTGCGCGTGGTGTGAGATGCTCTGGTGGCAAATTATGACATATATTCTACAGCACATAGTGTAGCATAGATTTATGTCTTCTTTTCCCACTTTTTTTTTTCTCGTGGTTTTATTCATTTTCTAAGACACAGCAGAGAGAAATACCTTGCTGGCAAAGTTATATGGTTCTGTGTGCCATGTTTGCCCACGCTTTCAAGTGGTCTAAATATCTACTTGTTCTCAAACAGCGTTGGCAGCTGTTTCTCAAATTACTGGAAGATGTACGCAAATGCAATGTCCAGGTTCCAGCAAAAGAAAAAGCCCACTTACGGAAGGTTGGCAGCTTTACAAAAAAGCACGCTTTCTCTCCACATGATTCTAATTACTGAAAACTTGCTTCAACAATGGCTTCCAGAATCTATTAGAACAAACAGCTGCCCGTGACAATTAGGACATAATCATTTTGCATGAGGGAGTGTCTTCATTTTTAGACTGCTGTTTATTCAAGCTTCTTCAAGTTGATGCCAGATGTTAAGAAAACCCTAATTTGATTTCATGGTGCCCTCGCTGCAAAGTCATTTTGAGCTGCAATATTAATTACAATTAAATACCATTAATAGGTCTTAAATAAATAAAAGTTTTGCTCCCAGAGGTAACGACTAATGCGAATAAAACATTAATGTTGAAAAACAAACACTGCAAACAAAAAACAAACATTCACTAAGGAGTCAAGGTGAGTGTTTTGCTAAGCATAATCACTTATTTAAAGAAGCTGCCAGAAATCCATAAAGCAAAGACAAGCTGCTGTAAGAGATATCAAGACCAAACAAAGCCCGTTCAGCCAGATAAAACACTGCCTTGAGAAGTATGTACACAGAGATAAATGAACAGGAGACATGCATGCCAAGTTCTACCATATAACAAGCTAGAAAATCCAAAACCAGCCCTCTGGTAACCACCCAGGCAGGGCTGGATTCATGGGTTACTGGATTATAAGTCGGTTATATTTAGATATAGACGAGAGGAGGCCAGGTGGTTGCCACCTTGTTCTTTGGTAGACTACAGCTCTATGACTTTTATTATATATACTGCCCCCCCCCCCCAATACCATTCTCTCAAAATAGCAAAGAAGTCAGTGATGCACAGAGAGGGACTTGGCTGACAACCACCTCACTGAGTGATAAACAGAGACCACTTAGGAGTGAATCAGGGGAGATTGGCTCTGCCATTTCAGATAAGGATCAGCTCGCGGGCACACCTAGACCTGCATAAATCTGTTCAGAGGAGATGGCGATTTGTCATGTCACACATCTTATGTAGAGTGAAAAAAACAGCTATAAAGCAATGGCAAGATCCAAAAAGTGCTGTCCTGCATGTCCCTGTATTACTTGATGTAAAGATGGTGCAACATTGCCAAAAGAAAAAACAAATCTGTCAGAAAATTTATTTTGTAGGTATATCTTTATTCCTTTCTTTGATATTTTTTTTTGTACACACTGTTCCAGTGCTGCCTATTATGTGTGAGGTGATATGCCTCTGCTTGTGAGATGATGAGTTAGCAGGAACATACAAGAAGGAGGTGATTCTAGCAAGTGGGCTGAGAGATTACTGGGTGGTTTTTGACTTTCATCGTTGAGTCATGTGCTGTTATATACTGATAATTTGGATATTCTTTGTGTGACACTACTATGACAAAACAAGTAATATCCCCAGCTCTGGCAAACTTTGGTCTTACGCTGAACTGTGAAATGTCACCAGTATAATGGCGTTATTATGAATAAGCAACAGATGTTATTAATAACAAAATTCTGGCTGTGAGTTTCAAAAGCGAAAGTGAGATGTCGACACACAAGTTCTCCTGCCAGCATTCTGCTGAGACTGCAGAAAAGTTGGGAGAGCAGGTACCAGGTTGGTGTGCAAACTATAGTAAGGAAGAACTTTTACAGTCCTGCTGTCATTCCCCAAAGAGTTTGAACTCTCAGTATGCTTACAGACACAAGTGCAGCACAGACACCAAATTTAATTTAATCTGCCATAAAATCAAGAAAAAAACAAACATTTTAGAAATCTGTCAAAAACTTGATTGCAAAATTATATTGTTATTTATTAGGCAAACTGAAGTCATATTTTTATGCCTAAATTTGAGCCAGCACACTGGACTTCTCTAAGAAGTCAGAAATTAATCAAGCATAACATTCAACCACTAAAACAATTTCTTTTTTTCTATTCAGTAATGCAAGTAAATAGCTGTAATTTGGCATCTAAATCAACAAATAATAATGTGCTTTGCTTCCCCCCCCCTGACTTTTTGTAAAACAGTAAATTTGGAAATTCATGGATAACAAGAATAATTATATTTTAGCATGAAAAAAAATATGTCATTTTGATTAAAGAGCTTGTGCTTGTGGTGTACTGGTGGATTAACCATTGCAGAAACATTAAAAAAAAAAAAGAAAGGTTTTGGTAATTGCCAATCTTGGGCAGCTGCAGCACAAACCTTGCATTGGGTGGTGGTCTAATAAATTTGTTAAGCATTGTATGTTCATATTATGTACATATATTGGATGGGATTTGATGGTAAGCGTGAAATGCTGTTGAGCTTTGTTAATATTTCACTCAGCCATGTAAACATTTAGACAACAGTAAAATAATACTTTTGCATAAGAAAATTACATGAAGGGATGAGAAGCAGCTTTTCAATACGTATGATATTGTACTGTTTTCAGTGTGAAGTTGGACAACATATACTGCTCAAAAAAATAAAAGGAAAACTCAAATAACACATCCTAGATCTGAATTAATGAAATATTCTCATTGAATGCTTTGTTCTGTACAAAGTTGAAAGTGCTGACAACAAAATCACACAAAAATCATCAATGGAAATCAAATTTATTAACCAATGGAGGCCTGGATTTGGAGTCACACACAAAATGAAAGTGGAAAAACACACTACAGGCTGATCCAACTTTGATGTAATGTCCTTAAAACAAGTCAAAATGAGGCTCAGTATTGTGTGTGGCCTCCACGTGCCTGTATGACCTCCTTACAACACCTGGGCATGCTCCTGATGAGGTGGCGGATGGTCTCCTGAGGGATCTCCTCCCAGACCTGGACTAAAGCATCCACCAACTCCTGGACAGTCTGTGGTGCAACATGACGTTGGTGGATGGAGCGAGACATGATGTCCCAGATGTGCTCAATCGGATTCAGGACTGGGGAACGGGCGGGCCAGTCCAGAGCTTCAATGCCTTCATCTTGCAGGAACTGCTGACACACTCCAGCCACATGAGGTCTAGCATTGTCCTGCATTAGGAGGAACCCAGGGCCAACCGCACCAGCATATGGGCTCACAAGGGGTCTGAGGATCTCATCTCTGTACCTAATGGCAGTCATGCTACCTCTGGCGAGCACATGGAGGGGCTGTGCGGCCCTCCAAAGAAATGCCACCCCACACCATTACTGACCCACTGCCAAACTGGTCATGCTGAAGAATGTTGCAGGCAGCAGATCGCTCTCCACGGTGTCTCCAGACTCTGTCACGTCTGTCACATGTGCTCAGTGTGAACCTGCTTTCATCTGTGAAGAGCACAGGGCGCCAGTGGCAAATTTGCCAATCCTGGTGTTCTCTGGCAAATGCCAAGCATCCTGCACGGTGTTGGGCTGTGAGCACAACCCCCATCTGTGGACGTCGGGCCCTCATACCATCCTCATGGAGTCGGTTTCTAACCGTTTGTGCAGACACATGCACATTTGTGGCCTGCTGGAGGTCATTTTGCAGGGCTCTGGCAGTGCTCCTCCTGTTCCTCCTTGCACAAAGGCGGAGGTAGCGGTCCTGCTGCTGGGTTGTCGCGCTCCTACGGCCTCCTCCATGTCTCCTGGTGTGCTGGCCTGTCTCCTGGTAGCGCCTCCAGCCTCTGGACACTACGCTGACAGACACAGCAAACCTTCTTGCCACAGCTCGCATTGATGTGCCATCCTGGATGAGCTGCACTACCTGAGCCACTTGTGTGGGTTGTAGAGTCCGTCTCATGCTACCACGAGTGTGAAAGCACCACCAACATTCAAAAGTGACCAAAACATCAGCCAGAAAGCATAGGTACTGAGAAGTGGTCTGTGGTCCCCACCTGCAGAACCACTCCTTTATTGAGTGTGTCTTGCTAATTGCCAATAATTTCCACCTGTTGTCTATTTCATTTGCACAACAGCATGTGAAACTGATTGTCAATCAGTGTTGCTTCCTAAGTGGACAGTTTGATTTCACAGAAGTTTGATTTACTTGGAGTTATATTGTGTTGTTTAAGTGTTCCCTTTATTTTTTTGAGCAGTGTATATTTGCTCTTTATGGAACCATATGGTGACACTGCTGGGAAAAATCCAGTGGCCACAAGTTAGTTATTTGTGATCACAAAATCAATAGCTTGTGGCTAAGAGGCAGTTTAGATCTACGGATATAGTAACTAAACTGTTGCCATGTCTTATTAATGCCTGGCCACAAGATACAGAATCTGCTATTTACTGACAGCACGGGGCGAGCTCCTTGGGGAAATTATCACACATGAACCGTCTATAAATTTGATTTAATTTTGTTTTATTTTAATCTTGGGATGAGCTATAATAATATCTTGCATTATCAGCAGGGGGAGGGGCATTGAAACAGCTCTCTCTCGCTCGCTCTCTCTCTCTCGCTCTGACTGTCCTTTTACATGTCTGTTGTTTTCCTTCTGTCTGAGGAATATTATAATTAAGGAAAACGGAATTTTCTATCACAAGTAGCAGGTGGGCTAAGGAACAGAACTATAACCTACGTTCTGCTTAAAAACTATAACAGTCTAGCCCCTGAAAACAACAAGCACTGACCTGCTGTGAACCAACCAGCAAGAATAGTTAGTAGTTTTGTTGTTTATACAATTTTTATGGACATATAGAGCTTGAGAGAGCAAAAATTACAAGCATCCGTTTTGACAGTTGAGCCCAGACGTGCACGCAGCTCCACACGCTTCAGGCAACAATTAAAAGATCAGACACCTTGCAGTTTTCTGATCCTGTTTATCTCATATTCAGTCATGGACACTTTATAATGAAGTTGTGGCCACAATTTAATATCTAATTCCCATGTCTTATTAACTCGTGAACACTATTTAATTATCTCATTCACATGTCTTATTATGACCACAAGTTATTGATCTTGCGGTCACACATTAGTATGTGGCTTCACAAAAAAATACTAGAATAATAGAATATGGTTACAACAAACAGAAAAGACCATCACAGTAAGAGGATCTGTCATTTGTGTTAGTTATAAACCTTGCATTTCCAAAAAGTGTAGAATCAAATCCAGCAGTGGGTTTGAAGTTTCCAAATGCTAACAACAATATGCTTATTAATAGTAAGAAGTATTATACATATTCAAAACAGTCTCCTAACAATATAACAGTCGCCATAGTAGGACTTTCATCTGTGTTTTTTTGCTTTAGATTTAACCAACAGCAAAAGCAGAACAGTGTGTTTTTGAATGCGCAGCTCCTGCAGTAAGCTATTTTTAGTGAGCAACTATCTTACTTTAAAGCGAAACATGTCACTAAACTTGCAAGAAAAAAAAAAAGTGTTACAAGTGAAATAAAAAGCATTTAAAGTCTAAATGAAAACTAGTTCTGTAACCATATAGGAAGCACCTGTGTAGTCAACAATCCTATTGTGAAGAAAAGTGCTGCATTTGACACTGAGCATCAGTGAGCAGCCAACATTAGCTAGTGAGGTGTGTTTAAATCCAGCAGCGCAGAGTAAATAATTATTGTCTTAAACTGTTTTTTAAAAAAGAAGGCAACAGTTGTTAACATCTGTAATGTTCACCCAAGTGTTAACATAAGCTGACAGTGTTAATTTGTTTTGCTGTGTAGGTGAGATGCAATATTACTTAAGCTGCAATTTATTTAAAATATAGTAGCAGATGAAACAAATGCTTTGGCATGCATTACTCCTGTTGATAGCCGTGAACATGCAAAAGAAAAAAAGCAGAGCACTTACACTCACAGAGGTGATCTTCCCCAGTTGGCAGGCCTCCTGCAAGGACAGACAAAAATGTTTTTACATCACTCTCTGACTCTAACTCTACAGAGAATTTGCAATTGAAATTGATATTTGAACTCAACAAAGGGAAATGCGTAGGGAACTTTTTGGTTTTCTTAGAGTCAATCGGAGTTCATATAACCACATATGCAGACTTGAGCATTTAAAGTCATTTTAACGTTGGAATTGAGAATAAAGACACGTATTGATTTCTTGCTCAGATGCAAAGTTTGCGCAGCAAACTTCCGTGCCCGGTTGGCTCACCGACAAACCAGGCTCCAGAGTACACACCCTCTCGCCAGAAAAGTAAAGAATTGGGCAAACCTGACATCCTGACAACAGAAGCCCCACAACTGACACTTTGATAAAGATGTTTTCTCTACATGTCAGGGAGGAAAGTGAACAGAATATCAAATGAAGCATCAAAAATTAACAATAAACAGCGACAAGCTTCTAAATTGGGAACAAAAGACACCCGCAAGCCTGCAAAATAGCATCCTCTCTCTGGGGACTGAGATAACTCACAGAGAGATAAGAGTATTTAATTTTTAATCACCAATTTTGTTTTCTTTGTACTGTGTATAATAATCTGAATACGTGACTTTATTTGCAAAGAAAATAGAAGAAATGTGGCACTGAAGTGCCACTTAGACAGGGGAGAAGCTGAGAGGACTACTGGGGTGGAACGGTAAAACAATGAACAGGAAACAAGTTCATGTCAACAGATTATCCTGCTGCAATTATTTGCCAAGGGATGCTGTTACTGACTGAGCGATGGAGGAGTACACCCCAAGATATTCACTAAAAACAAAACAGTTCTTCATGGTGGCCAGCCAAACTAAATTTTTAAAAAAAAGAAGAGAATCCATAAAGGGTTTTTTTTGTATCTTTCAACTTATTTTTATGGTTTTACAGCCCATACATTTACAGTTTGGCTCCATCTCACCTCTCATCACTGTCCACTGTGCCCAGAAGACCCTACTGCTGCCTTTATAGCACACGAGCTCTGATAAACCCAACACCTAATATCAAAAGTCAGACAAGCAAAGCTAGCAGTTAGTTGATAAGCATTTCATTTAGCAGCTAAAGATACAGGCGCTTCCCTCGAAAGCTGGAGCCTAAAACAGAGTTAGAATATATTAATACTGGCTTAAGAGCATGATGGGCATACAGAAAAAAGAACTCTAAATGAATGATATCATTGCCTTATGTCTGTTAATAAACAGAAAACAGTGTATGAGCCGCTTTAAGCGAGTATATGGCGGCAACTTTATGTTAGTGTTTTTTTTTTTTAAAGTGAACGTGTTTCCCCCAATTGTCAAAAACAGACATATGGCAATATTATAACATATGAAACTAGGGCAGTGCCATACTGTCCAACATAATACCAGCATAATTTTTATGTTATAACTTGATATTATAGAGTGGCAGTGGCACTGTGGGTAGGCGCTCGTCTTGCAGCCGGAGGGTTGTCCCTGCGCTGCGTTGTGTCCTTGGGCAAGACACTTAAACCACATGGCCTAACGGTAGCGCCGGTCTCTGGCTGCATGACCGCAGATGCTCGTCTCTGGATGAGTGATCTGGAACAATCATTTTGTTGTGTGCCTTGTAAAAATGACAGTGAGTTGAATGTAGCATCTAACATCTAATTATGTGTAATATCAAGTAGTTTAGCTACAAGAAATCAGACCTCCAACAAAGTACAACACGCAACAACAAACTTGTTTCACCAGTTGAGGCAAAAATATCATGCAGGCTCCTGAATAGTTACTAGGTTGAGTTACTTTTGGTTATTGTTATGCTAAGTTGTTGTTATACTATCCTTACTTTAGTTGTTGAGTTTTTTGTTATACTGTGTTAAGCAATTCTGTTTACTTAAAATTTCCATTGAAAAACACTACTTCAGCTACTTTTGTGTTTACATTTGACTTATGCTGTCTCACTGGATATATTGCTGTATCACTACTATCGCACTATAATGCTGCTGACATTGGCTCGTCTTGTTTGCACTCATAAATACTGCTGCCTCCAAGCATTTATTTATTTATTTATTTTTTACATTTGTGCTATATCGTCAAAAATATCATTATCACAAATTTCCTTGAAATATTATATTTACATTTTCAGGCTATATCACCCACCCCTATAAGGTAAAAACGAGTGGATACATAGATTTCTAAGTCAGCTTTCACTTCTTTTTTCTTCACTGTATCTGAATTGTCCTGTTATGAGGCAGAACTATCACTAAGTTCTTTAAAACGCAGTCACTGTGTATGAGAATGACTGTAATTACTATGAAATCAGCAACACATCACTTTCAAAAGTGCCCTGTTCAAGAAATGAATGTAGATAGACGCTTAACAAACTGTGTCGCATATGGAGACAATGTCACTCATATCAAAGTAGATTACATAAGCTTGCAATTATAATTAACACTGCACTTATCATTTCATCATCACATTATGCCCTAAACATCTACTAACCACTCATAATCAGATTATAAGGAATATAAAAATATTATAAAGGCATGCATCAACTTCTTTCTTTAAATGTACTTTTATTTTTTATGCAAATAAAATAAAATAGATGTTTATTTGTTTTTCTTTTCTTTTCTGCACATTTGAGCCCGACAATATCAGTCAAGTCTGTCTGAAGATTTACTCATTTGCATCTAATGACTGGTCATTTAAAGCAGAATTTTACTTGAGGCTGCCATCAGGCAGTTGTTTCTTCTCCAAGTAATGTTTTATTCAACATCTTGTGACACATACTTCAAGTTAGAGACCTTGCCAACCAATTAAATATATGATAATGCACATAAGGGAACTGAGAAAGTGACCTATGGTTGTTTCGTATTTAGATGACATTCAAAGCAGTAGTTGTACATCTGATTGTCAAAGACCATAAATGTACAAGTTTTTTTTTTCTCCCCTCAGTATGGATTGGTCAGTGACCCTCTCTGCATGTACGCCTCTCAAACTAGCAGTTTTCAAAGCATTCACATGCAAGCGGGATAGAGTTGGGAGAGAGTTATGCTTAAGATAAATGCATTTGTTGGTGAACCACATCAAAGTATAGAGGGATGTCTTAGCGAGCAAAGGCTGTGGAGCTCAAACCTTGCCTTTGATCACCCCAGGCACTCTGATCATTAAAATATTGGATAAATAATTGATTAAAAACACCAGACCTTATTGTGCTCTGTTTCTGTATCCAAATGTATCCTGATTTTGAGACACAGTGGCTATACTGTACAGAAGAATAAATGAGACAAATAGGACATATTGTCGCTTTGGGTGATATTTTTGCAAAATTGTTTGCAAGTAATTATATCTGATATTGTTCTACCATGTGAACTGACTAGAGTACTGAGTTACTGACTAACTGAGTTCCAGTATGAACTGAAGACAGGTTGAAGTCCCCATTACTTCGCCAGTAATGGTCTGAGCTATGGCATGCCAAGCTGCCATCGAGGTAGAGGAACTGAGAAAAGAGAATCAGAAGGCACAGACAAAAGATAGGACTGAGTGTATTCCAGCTGTGCGTAGGTGACTGGAGGGTAGCTAATATTCCATCTACAGTGGAAATTGTGTACGCAGTATGCAAGAGAAGGACAACATGCATGCTATGCGTATATTGTGGATATTAAAAAAGCCTTCCTTCCTTCAGCTTAGGCTTATACAGTACCAGTCAAAAGTTTGGACACACATCTCCCTAAGTACATATACATTTACATATTGAATATAAAAAATGAGTCCACGGTAATCAAAATTTATTCATGTTCCAACTTCTAATACTTGGCCTGTGGCGAAGCACAAATTCTGGACCCCATGCAGAGTCGCACTGGGCCCACTTATCCATTGAATAAATCCATTACCACATTTGTCTGAGTAACTAAATCAACATGTGCATGCCTGTTCATCTGTAGTGGTTCATGATCATGACAATAATTTTTTCTAAGCATTCTGATTACTGCATGCGTTCTTCACTGTGAGGTTTTACATCATTATTTCTGTTGCCTTTAACAATTTCATTCAACCCTGAGCACGAGGCAAAGGTGCAAAGTGATATTACTCTGGCCTTCAGTCTGAAGAATGGCCACCTTACATTTCCTAAAGAAATAAAATGTAAGGCTACACGGAGAGCATGTTTTATGTGCAGGGATAAGTTAGCATATTAAAACTATTCTGAACTGATCTACAAAACCAGTGAATTAAAATATTTGAACTGACAACTCCATACATACAATCACTCTTGTGCTGTCTGGTCTTTACATATTAGCTGGATAACTGTCTGAATAATAGAGATTTTCCAGTGCGACTGAAGGTATATTTTCATTATTAAAAAATGATCAGAACAATACAGGAATGTAATCATGCCTCAAAAGAAAGATACTGAATTAAAAACACCTCATGATTGTGTAATAATACATAATACACAATGTACAACAAAAATGAGCTTTTTGTTGTTGCAGATCACCTGAAATGATTATTCTACATTACCTATGAGCTTGGTGTATCATAGTTCTAGTTCACTGCTGTTTAATGTCTATTAGAGCAATACTTACATTCATTATTTATGTTTTGGCTGCTTTCAATTTTTTCTCTTTATTTGATAAAACCACAATTGTTAAATGTCTTTTTTTTTTAATAATAGCTCTGATTTTGATCACTATATGCTCATAAAGTAGCAACTCTGGACAATATAAGAGATGGATTTAGCTACCTTGACTTCACTCACTGAATTTGGACTTTGGCCGCTGCCATGTTTTTTAAGCCATAAGTTACCATATATGGGTGAAGGGTGGAGTGCTTATTTTTCAGCTAACTAATTACCTTGGTTAGCAAGTTGCATTGTATGGCACAGCACAGACACACATGTCGCTTGATAAGTGCTAAGCAATGGACTAATAAAACACTAAAATTTAACTAACCAAAACTTGCTGGATGGTCTGTACCACACATCCAACCATAATATTAGTCAGATAATCCATTAAAAATGCTCTAAAAGGCACCAACAGTACAAAAACCACATAATGAAGAGGTCCAGTGGAATGTAGTGGAGGGGGCCTAGCAGACACAAGTCCATTGTGTCAAGACACCTGTAAACCAAAGCAGCCATGATAAAGGTCAAAACTGTTTTGGGCATTTTAACACAGGAGTCTAAGGGGAATGACACCTATTTGGAATCAGCCTCAAGTGGCGTCTCGAGGAACTATTTATGCCAGTTACGTCTTCATATTTCAGCACTGGAGGTTGCCCATGGGTTGCCCACTCTAAAGAATATCCCTCTCTGTTGTCTTTTGACTCTAAAGAAACTCAAAATCACGTGGTCCAAAATAAGACTTGAAAGTAACGACTAAGAACATAAACTCATCAGGAAATTGTAGGGTCTTTACCTTACAAAATAAAGCACCTTGAGGTGACTGTTTGTTTGCTGATTTGGCACTATATAAATAAAATTGAATTGAATTGAATTAAATTGAATTGAAATAAATTAAATTAAATTCAATTGAATTGAAACTGTCCACTAATAGCTAGAGGAAAGTGCGCAAAGTTGAAACACTTGAGCACCAGCTTAATTTTACGATTTCAAAGCTACTTCTATATTTTAGTGTATCTTTTATTACAATTTCTATGTTTTGAAAGCACATAAAAACTGTATTTTAATTACATGTTTGTGGTCCAAAGTACATTGCAAACAGAAACTTATTTGCAAACACGTGTCACTAGAGAAGGTCGACAAGCATTGCTATTAAATTACACCACACTCTAATGATATTTAATAGCCACAATGGGGCTCAGTTTTTTAATTTCATCAAACCGTAGACACATTCAAGTGCACTTAGAAACCACAGAAACACAGCTGGTAGCCATTGTACTTAAATGAACACACATATATATATATATAATTAATTTATACTCAAGCATTTTCCACAGATAGGCATCCTTTAACACAATGCCAATCAAATCACTGACTCCTGTTATCCAGTATTTTTGTGACTTTTTTCATTTACCTCTGTGTGCTTCGTGGCACAGAGGTCCAAGCTCAATTATGACCTCTGTAATATGTCAGCAATTAAAATACAGTACCTCAGATAACAAGCTTTGCTGACTAAGTTTCATTAGCAACAACTTCAAAGTGCAAGAAAAAAAAGGAAGAAAAAAAAAACTTCCTCACTGCAGTTTGTGAAAACATTTTTAAAGAGCATATGATGTGATAACTTCAAGCTACAGTGAAAGCCTTAAAACCCCTATCCCTGGGGTCCTCATGCTCCTAATAGTTTAACACTAATGAGATCTGCTGCTCCCATCTTTACAGCCTCCCACATAACAGTTTATTTCATAGTGTAAATACCTTTGAAGGTAGGGAAAAGCACAGAGCAAGCCAAAGAGACGAGAACCTTGCTAGTTGGCCATGGTCTCTTAACTTGTATATTTCACATTTGTTTTTGACTGCAACTTAGGGTTCCTTGGTGAAACTCACGGGTCTGGTGCAATTCAGCCAGTCTCACTGCATGAAGTCTGTGAAAATAATGGTCAGGCAGGACTTTGACAAGACTGCAGTATTTGAAAAATGTGCCATGGTCTATTATTTAAGCTTTTTAGAGCGGGTGGGAGAAAAGCACATGGCCTGCTATCAAGTGCCTTCCCGTGGAAGAGATGGAAGTGTCTGAATTTATCAAAAGGAGCAAATTGACAATTGTCAGGTGGCCTCAAAACACTGATACACACACAGACATATGCATACATAACACAAATATTCACAGTGGAAAACTGATGCGGATGCCATCTGTTCATGTGCATAGACACAAAAGACATGAATGTCTCAGCCAAGACAAAGTGAGCAGAGTTCAAGTTTACATCCCTTATATATCTGGCAAACACAGCTTGTCTTAGATGGCATAATAAAACGGTTGCAAAACAAAACACCTCCTCATCAAAAGAGGCTAATAAAGTCTTCAATATACTTAAGTGTAGCCTTAGATAAATAGAATAACCATTTCCCTCTGCACTAGTGTTCAGTTGTCCAAAGTGTATTGATGTACTATTGACATTCATTAAAGGGAAACCCTCTCAGCAAACCACAGAGAGCGGCGTAAATCCTGTAAACTTCTTGAGTGTGCATAAGTAGCAACTTTCCTTTAACACAATTACTAAACAGCAATAATGTCACTGTATGTTCGAACCGGTTTTGATTTACAAGTGGACACCATGTTGCCGTTTAATCAGCTTATTATTATTAAGTGGTCCGTATATGTGTGTTTCCCCTGGACAATCCTCCTTCTTGCTTCACTCTTAGTGAGGTATTGATCCTCCCAGTGTACCAGCCCCTCCTGATTTCATTAAGCTAGCTGCTGTTAATTACTCCACACTCTAACCTTTTGCTGTTTCATTTGGGCCAACAAATTGGGTGAATTAAAAAAGGTGATGTGGGAAGAGGAAAAGAGAGAAAGGGGGAAAAAAAAAAAGAAGCTCCTTGGCAGCTATAGTGGTGGACCCCCTCCCTCTCTGTGGCGTTTGTGTCAGAATCCCAAGCGGCATAATAATTAAAAAAGTTCATCAATGTTCTCTTTGCTCATCAAATTATGCAGAAGGAGGCTACTCCAGTAATTGTGGCAGAGGATTCATTTATGAAAACCATATGAGCAAGAACTGGTGTGGTTGTCTGGGGAGCTGGTGAATTTTGCCCTTTTTCATTTCTTTAGGTTCTTGTATCTCAGATTCAAGCAGACTGATGATTAAACTACATTAATGTTTTTTTATGCATGCTTGTTTACAAGGATCATGTGACAGTCTTAACAAGCCTCTGCATTTTGTTTTTCACTAAATCAAAATGCAGCTCCCCGCTTTCCTGACACACCAATTTATCTTCTTAGGGAAGGTATTAAAAGAGTATGATATGACACATAGCTGCAAAGTTATAATTAGACTTCATTTAATACCTTATGTCACAAGATTACATGCGCAGTGCATGGCATCTAAAGCATACTTAAATCTCAGGGGATATAATTGATTAACCATGTGAGGGTGGGAAGCAGATGATGAGGATGATGCTCTAAATCCATGTTAAATCAATATAGCCACTTCCTACACATCAAGGGATTATTGACAGAAATTACTACCAGCTGTAATCGCTCACTTATATCGGATAATTTCTAACTCGACTTATTAATGTGTGAATGTGTAGAAGTGAGTCAAAAACATCCCTTTGCTATGACTGCTCAAAGAAATCATCTGGCTTTGAGTGGGACAATGTTGCGACAAGGATACATTACCCAGAGCGCAAGTAAAATTTATAGGATCTTTTGGATCTATTATGAGAGATGCCCTTTTCTCAAGGTTGAGTACATTCTAGTTGAAAAGATTCTACATGATGCAGAAGGAGCCATTCAGAGAACTCCCTTTGGCTGAGATAATAACTTCATCATAATTAGCTTGTGGTGCTCAGGAGTGTTGAATTGTCGGTTGCAGTGGGATCTGCGCTGATTTATTGCTTGATTTAATTACGTATCAAAATTCAATTAGACGTGCTTTCAACCAAATTCAAAGTGAGCTTTGTCAAGCTGTCCCTTGAAATCAGGTACAGCTTGAAGGACATCCTTCAAAATGCAGTGACATCTAACTTAATAATTGCCACTTACCAAAAATCATTCATGTGCTTAAGAAGATTTTAAAAAATGCGATGCCAGTTTTAAAGGTGTGTTTTTTTTTTCTTACTTTGCCGTTACTTTTTTTTCCTCCAAATTTCAACTGGCATCAAACGGCATCAAACAGTGTGAAACACACCTTGATTCAGTAGTGATGTGAAGAGGGTTGCAGGTACTTTACCAAGTGAAGCTACATGACAAAATGCTCTTTGAGGTTGACTACAGTTGAGGAAGTGTCTGGCTTTCTTTACCCACATCACTCACTGCCTTCTCACCTCCTTTTGCTCCAGACTACACTAGGGAAAAAAGAGGAGCTGTTTTGAATAAGTGTCACACCAGCCTCCAAGAGCTACATTGATCTTTACTGCTATGCAAATTTAGGATGTCATGGTGTCTATGCTAAGAAGTCAAGGAAAGGAATGAATATTTCAGCCTGAGGTCTCTGACTGAAGTCAACTTCTTTACTACTATTGTAAATACTTTCATTGACAATTTTAAGTACACCTAAGTAATAGGGTCCTCTTTTGACCCTCAGAGTTGCCCCCCCCCCTTTAAAGGTATGATTCAGTAAGTTGCTAGAGATATTACATTAAGATTTTTTGATCTATCCTGACCTGAAGTTTTTGCAGTTTTCTGTTGTTGCAGATGCTATGAACATCCCATTTCACCTCATCATAAAAATGTTTTATTAGACTGTGATCTGGGGACTGTACAGACCACTGGAGTAAAGTAAAGTAATTTCCTGGAACCGTCTTGAGACAATGACACATTTTCTTGCAAGAAAACTCCCTTCTTTAAAAAAAAAAAAAAGAGAATGAAAAAAACAATGAGACAGAATTGTAGCTGGTCAGCAATAATGTTAGCTATATTTATGGGAATGAGAATATCATAAATATACATAAAGCTTGTAGAAAAGTCATTTTTCTCTTTTAACTCAATCTTCCTTTTGTTTCCCTTCAGTATCAAGTATTTATAGCACTGAAAACATAAACTATATTGCCAAAACTATTTATTCATCTGCGTTCAGAGCCATATGAACTTGAGTGACATCTCATTCTTAATCCATAATGTTTAATATGATGTCAGCCAGTGCTTTGCAGTTATAAGAACTTCAACTCTTCCGGGAAGGCTTTCCACAAGGTTTAGGAGTGTATTTATGGGAATTTTTGACCATTTTTCCAGAAGCATATTTGTGAGGTCAGACATTGACGTTAAACGAGAAGGCCTGGCTCACAGTCTCCACTCGAATTCATCCCAAAATTGTTCTTTTATATTGAGGTCAGGACTCTGTGCAGGCCACGTGAAATCACACCAAACATGCTCATCCATGTCTTCATGGTCTTTGCCTTCTGCACTGGTACACAGTCGTGTTGTAACAGGAAGGGGCCATCCCCAAACTGTTCCTACAAAGTTGGGAGCATGAAATTGTCCAAAATGTCTTGGTATGCTGAAACATACCTGAATTCACTGAGCTCCTGAGAGCGACCCATTCTTTCACAAATGTTTGCAGAAGCAGTCTGCACACCTAGGTGCTTGATTTTATACACCTGTGGCCATGGAAGTGATTGAAACACCCGAATTCAACAGGTAATTCTACATCTATTGTGGTTAGCTAAAACAATAAACATTCCATTACTGATTACTGAAGTTGAATTAGCCACAGTGGCAAAAGGGATATCATTCTGTTATTGTAATATAGTTTTTTTGGGCTTTTAAAACAGCGCTGATGTCAGTATAATACAACATACATCATCCATACTTGTTTTTGTTATAAATTCATCACTGGAAAACTGAGCATGTGAGAGAATGTGCTACTGTCCTACGGTGATAAACGCTTTCCACCTCCTGCACCTTGCCTTGACTTAATTCTTCCCGTGTTTGGTGATAGCATGTCGGCTGGTGCTGTCGCAATGGATGATAACAATCTTACTAATGCATAATAACATCCAGGCCTATATATGTCTTTCACAGTCTCTGCATTATTACAATATTGTTTGCTACAAAGAAAATGAAGATTTTTGCTGCTGGCTCAAACATAATATGAAAGAATAGACAGACAAAAAAAAAGTTAAGTGCTTTAGAAACACTAGTCATGAGTCCCTGAGTGTGCTATTATCTGTAATATTGTTGCTGAAAAAACTCATGTTATATGTATTGAGAGCCATTTTCTACTACTAGCCAGTGGCATGATGTTAAGGTTGTCATGGTCTGAAGAATTGTCAAGATTTGTCCACTAAACTGACTAAAAAGACAGTTTTATGCACCATGTCTACTGAAGGCTCTACAATATGGTATCCAGTTCAGTGTTTTGTTCATTGGTCTAATGGTTTTTTATTCTAATGCAAAAACTGGTGCATCATTTTGCTAGAATAAAGTTAAGCATATTTACATGTTGGTGACACATGTGCGGACCCTACATGTTTAACTGGCTAGTAATTGAACTGTTCAGCCCTGTCTGCATGTCCTGTCTGCCTCCATAGTGAGTCACAAGGGCTTGAATCATTGTCTGGGGGAGGGAGCTGCATTAACAGGGAGGTTTATCTAATAAAGTGCACTGTCAAGGGGAAAACATGAAAAAGAGAATGGAAAGCCCCACTGATGTGTCATAACTTCACTTTATCAAGATCCTGCTGTAATATGAGTTGTTCACCCATTTGATCTCTCTCCTATTGAAACGTTTGACAGTTTTCCTCATTGACACTTATGGAAGCATTATCCAAAGACTGTGATGCGCAAATACACAGTGAATCACAAGCTCGGGTTTGGAGAAAAGAGCCTGAATCACTGTCATTCTCTGACAAACATGAAGCCCAGTGATGATGCTGATGAACAACTGGCACTGAATTTGTGGGTACTCATCTCCTAAAAGTGGAAGATGCTTCTGACTTAAGTTTAAAGACACCGCTGATAGCCAAACGGTAGCGATAATGCTATTTGGTGTAGCCGCTGGGTTTCAAAAATGTATTCAGTGTCATTCTTCACATATTACAACAGTCATAAGGATTAGACAACGACGCTCGTGAAACATTAGCAGACACTGGCCTTGTTATAAATTTCAGCGAGAACCCCACAACAAGAAGTGATAATGCTTTATTAATCTCAGTGAGAATAATAGCCTTCTCTGTGCTGAAATGTTGACAGGTCTCATTTCAAAAAGACTTCATTTTTTTCCCCCTGTTCCAGTAATATATAATCTGTTCTCTACACAGAAATCAATTTATATCTTGAGCAATCAAATTTAGCATGGGGATAACAGTATTATTTTTGTGCTGCTAGAATGTGTTTATAAACAACAGTGCAGGTTTTGACACCAAAAATTCAGTGTTGTTACTTACTAGATAACAACAACCTTCACTTGTGAATGTCTTACTGTGTTCCAAAATAACTACTGACAAAGTTTGTTTTGTTTTTTAATTCCACATTGTTCCACATTACAAACAATACATAATAAGCATGAAGCACAAGCAGCTCATGAAGGTTTAATATAACCAAAGGACCACAGTTATAATAGTGTGGAGGTCAGTTCTGAGTTCTGATATTGTAAATATGTTTTTTCACTAATGCATTCATCTTTTTCAACATAAGCTTATTACTGCCGATGTAAACCTATAGAGATAGTGCATCTCACAAAAGCCTGTGACACAGAAAAAGTGTTCTTTTTCTTTTCCTAGTGAAAAGGTAATGGAAGCTAGAGAACAGAGCGGTCACTCTGCATATTTTTAGAGAAGGGGATTGTATACCCAGTAAGAAAACCATAATTTAGAGCTTAATTACATTATCACCCAAACACTTAGAGCAGAAGTATAACCCTGACTACTTCTAACACAGTACTGGAACTTAATATACATAATATTTAAGGAGACACTGCTTCTTATGAGCCCAATGTGAACTTCATGAATATTGCGTTAGGTAATCAAGATGAATATGAAAGCCAAGCAAGACAAATATTTGTCATTTGCAGTTGTTAGAAACATTAGAAGCTGAATTAAATGTGGTGTCAGGCACTATGATTCCTCGTGGTACCGTCTATGTAGAGTTCGTAACTTACAGCTAGTGCCTTAAAGCCTCAGTCAAAGGTCACAAGTGACGTGCTTGTGATGAACTGATCAGAAAGGATTCAGTTTGGGTTAAAGTGAAACATTTATATTGGAAAACCTTTTCCCTTTAAGGAAGGTAGGTGCAGTGCGGTAGGAAGTGAGCATTTAAACAGGACATAGCCACATCCACTGTGAAGTGCATGCATGATAAAGTTAGTGTAAAGGGTCACAAGGTGCTTGCTTGCAGCTGAGTTTTATGTGTAACAGATATCCAAATGTTTTGTACCATGTGCACTGCCCTATGAAAAAGAAAACAAAGGCCTGATTCGTGCAACATTGTGATGGTGTCTTTTTGCCTCCCCCTCATCACGGTAGAGTTGCCCCGAACAGTAAAGGTTACCAGCTAACGAGCCAGGCTAGAGTAGAGGCACAGCAACATATTGCACTTTCGGAGAACCTTGAAAAGTGAAATGCAAACTCTATGAGCACAAATTTGCATAAGATTTACCAACAGTAAACACGGTTAACTGCTTAAACTAGTAAGTTGCATCAAAATGAGATATCCCACTCATTTAACAGCAGATCTTATGAAGTGTATTAATTTGTTTTTTTAAAATGTCACTATCTTTATGCTATTGCATGTTTGAAGTCAGATGAAAAATAAAGCCAAAAGAACTTGATTTGAACAGAAACACATGTTTGCCACCTGACTCATTATTAGAACAAATGAATATGGTAGCTTGACATTCTTTGTCTAATTGTTATAGAGGACAGCCAAAACAGATTCAGATGACAAAATCTGGATTCAGTTGGAATCCTACTTCTCTTTACAGCCTACACTGTCACATCTCGAAAATGACCAAAAGTCAGCAGAACAGTCTTGATAAAATAAGAGACTATTTTCATAAACTTATTCCTATTTCCTTCTTTCATATATTCCCCAAATAGATTGATGTTAGCTTCTTTGGCAAGGCAGGCAGTTAGAGGTGTGCCACTGAAGCTATCCAATACAGAATAGCCTCTCTTCCCCAGCCTGCTTCACTCAATTGGGGTCCATCACCATCATGAAAACAAACTTCTCCTCACTGCCAGGGTAATTTTTCCTCCTCTTCCACCACTGAGTCATATTAATATCTTTGTAGAAGGCTGTGTGTGCTCCAGGAGGCTAGTCCCATGTGTTTTTTTTTTTTCCAAACCTCTCACTGTTTCTCTGGCCACAGCCAAGTGCATTAACATATGTTCTCACAGCGCACAGTGCTACTCTGCATTGGTAAATGCCTTATTACGGCAAGACCTGCTCTGTGCTCTTCCATTGAATATCCATAAGTAGTAAAACACAGCCATATCAGCCCACTCAGAACGGTAGGGATGTGTCTCACATGACAGGAGGGCTCCTTAACATTTAGTCAGGGGCCCTCTTGTCAATTTAATATTCCTCCTACTCACAGTAATTGCGGGTGGTAATAATGACAAATAAAGGCAATATTGCTACTCCATGTTACATACTGAGTGTAATAAGGTCATCTGCTGGTTATGTTTTTCCCCTGTATTTATGCCTTTTTAGCATGCAGAGTCAAATTCTCTCAGTATGACTTACATCTCAAAAGACTATGCCAGTGTGAAATATGCAAAGGCAGAGGGTGAGAAAAATATCCTGAGCAATGCAGCTTGTTCTTGCCTAGAGAGCTTACATGCTTGTAATCATTTCCTAACTGCAATTTACTCTTTCATTTGTTGGTTTTGTTCTATTCTGTCTTAAGTAATGTCAGGGATTTCAGAGATCATGAAATCTGTGTCATAATATAAATACACATATGTCTGCTTTACAATTGCAGAGAATGTAAGAAGTGGCGTTCTCTTTGTCTATTGGCAGTGGTGCACAAACTACAGTTTATTAAAACAAGTCAGAGAGGCACAGGAATACTTCTACCAATAGAATGATGGGGTATTCTTGGCAAAACACTTGTTAATTTAACGTTGTGGGTGTGTTTACTAGCTACGTGTAAACCTTAAATAATACCTCATGAAATGAATAAGGGTGGACATTCAAGAAAACATGTGAAATATTAACATGAATTAGAAATGCAGCTTCATTACCACCTACAATGAAAGTGTTGCTTGTATGATGACTAAAATTGTGAAACTGGAGGACAGATAATGCACCCACTAGCTTATCTGAGAATGCAGCAGGCTGATGATTATGCTGATTGCTGCAAGAGCAGTTCTGGGGTAGAATGTGTGTGCAGTGCTCAAAACTCCCACTTTTAGGATAAGGCTGTTTGCTTTTTCTTTTATTATTTTATTTGTTTTTTAAAACATTTATTTTGCATTTCTGATTTCTGTGATTTTTGTTCTGTCTGTCAGGGAAACAGTTGTGCTGTGTTGATCTGAAGACATATTCAATGTGCCTCAAATATGAGAGGTAACTTGTCTTATTCTTGCACAGAGAACTGAGGGCTGGCATCTATGACATCCCAGTGCACTGCATTGATTCATAATCTTAGGGAGGAAAAATAGGAGGTAAGGATACATCACTGAAACTTGAAGGCAGTGAATAATACTTCTCTCATGAATAAAATCATTAAAAGAACCTTTTTTTTCCTTCAAACCTAAACCATACCCGTGAATGCTGAGCTTTTGATGATTAATGTTCAGCTATAAATTGAACATTCTGGATTTTGAGGAGTTTTTTTCCCCTTCACATTTATTTATGTTCTTTTAGCCTTTCGTAATTTAATTCCAATGGAAAAGTCAGATCACATAAGGACACAAGTCCTGTTTGCTTTAACTTTTGAGATCTATTCCTAGACAATCTAGTTTGCACCAGTGCGCTAACTAATGAAGCCTCTAATGCTGTGTTTAAGTCATTAAACATGAAAACCGCACCGCTTTTTTTTTCTTCTGACAAACAATTGTGACAACATCTCATTGCTGTTGTTGCTGTTGCAATGCACAAAAAAACTGCACCCCTGTGAATTTGTCCAATAATTTTAAAAGACCAATAATTGCATCAGCTTACAATATTGGAATTATTTTTAAGTTGAAGTGTAGAATATTTGATTTTATGTCTAATTAAATCCAGAGACTACACTAAAAAAAAAAAGCAAAGTACAACCTCAGTACAATGCAGGTGTGTACAAAGGTGAGGACAAGGTCATTTTATTTCTGACCACTGCCACACGTGGTTACACGTGTGATTTCCAGTTCAAGATTAACTGTAAAGACAAGGTTGTAAGGGAATAAATGTGACTGTGATCACAACAGTTTCTTGAAGTTGGGCATGTTTGTCTGTTGCCACGTGGTTCCATATTGCAGGCAACTCTATGACAAAATAACAAACCAGGATGGAAATCTGTGCAAAGCATATACAGGACTCATAACCCAAAAACACATCGGCAGCAGTAGTTACAAAGTATAGAAAGAGCTATAAGTGTCCTCAAATTACGATGCCAAATAAACATTTAAACATGTGCTTTCAAAAACAGGTGAGTGCTCCTGGCTTGGCTAAAGGATTATCCTTGGAAACTGTTATTTCACTGATGTTCAGACAGTACTGTACAAAGGATATTGCGTTACGCCAACCGCTACAACTGGTTTCCAAGAAAACGACTGCTTGTAAAATGGCTCAAAAAACTCAAGATAATACTTTCTAGAGCATTTCTCCACTTTTTTTTTCAGTGCTTTTTTTTTCATGCCTAGGAGGATTGAATCTGTATTAATAAAAGAAAAAATATACATACAAATTATAAGCAAAAAATTATAAATAAAATGTCACTAATGATTATAATGAGCAGACTGGGGTTATATTCATTCAATTTAAAAGAAAACACAAATTCAGTTTTTAATCACTTAACTCCTATGTATATTGCTCTTCACACACTGTAAAAGGTCTTCCAAAAACATCTCTCATGGTTGATGTGAGATTGGATACAAAGAGTAGGAGGTGGTATGCCGGGGCTTGGTTTACATGGCAGGTCTGATCCAATGTAGTACTGACCATCCATCATGGCTTCCCTCACGATGCCAGAAGTGTGCTAGATTGTAAAAATGAAATCTCCTTGGTGTTTAAAGGAGCTCACATGCCTTCAACTTTTAAACAACAACCTACATCAGATATTGCAAGAAGAAGGAACTCTGTTAGTTGGAATAAACCTTGGGTGATTATGGCAGATAATACCAGAATATCAAATAATTGTTCCAAGCTATCACAAAGAGCTTTACAGAGGCTCTGAAAAAATCCTGGCTTTTCAAAATAAAATACATTATATGCACTGTATATACAGTATTTATATCTCTAATTCTTCTCCTAGGAAGAAATCAAATGGCACTAATGACACATTTTTTCACTTCAGATGTGCAGTTTTAGCCAGATGTTTTTTCTTCAAATGTTCGAAACATGCACAAGTGAACAGCAGTAACATAATGAAAAAATGAATTTCTGTCGGGTATTTCTGGGGCACCATTTTCAGTGAGTTGGCTCATGTACTAAAGTCTTTTTTGTCACAGCAGGTCGCATGTGATAATTTTATATTTAAAAATGCATCTTGGGTACTCCTGCAGTCGGTGTGCAGGCCATATGAAAACTTCAAGTAGGATCCATGAAAATCATATTAAAAGTAGTCCAAATCATTTGGTAGTATCCGCTGGTCAGACTAAGATGCTTAAACATTAGCAATCTACAAGACCAGGCAGTCGGACTGCAGTCCTGGCGCACACAATGGCTTCCCATTAATAGGTTGGGGAGCATCAGGAGAGCCCACCCTGAGCAGAGATTTCCACATGGATATGGCCTATAGCACAGGGGTACCTGCCCCCAGCCATCTGCACTGATTTGACAAATGATTCTATATCAAAGGCCTCTGCACTGATTTGGGTCGTAATTGATTGGAGGCGAGGCCCTCAAATCCCTGATTGGTTTAGCTGGATGTGGGGAGGGAGATATGTGGCAAGCGAGAGGAAAGGACAGCCAGCATGTGAGAGAGTACAGTGCAGGGGATGTGGGAAATATACTAACAGAACTCAGCCTCATTTGCACTTTGAGAGAATTCAGAATGAAATTTGTGAGGTACGCAATTTCATCACATGATATGCATGGTAAATATTTTACAGACCAACCCATGTCCTCTCTGTGTTTCTGTTTCTTTTTCTAATGTGACTGTCGGGATATCCAATTTGTTACTGTGTCCATAAAGATTGGATTTCGCTATTCAAAAGAAAAATTTGGTTAGAAATGGAATATTATTGATTTGTTCCACACAGAGGTGTGGTCTGATGCAGATATATGAGAATTGCAAGTTGGCTGAAAGGAAAGCATCGATTATATATTCCTTCATCATTTTACCCTGAATATTTGATACCATTAACTGCTGTTGCAGAAACTGTGTGACAAGTGAAATAACATCAGGCACGGAGGATAGCCATATTTCTACTGAAAGTTACCTAAACCTCATTACATTAAAGGGATGGCCCAACATGAGGGGTTACATTAATGTCATGTCAAATACTTATAGCTGTAGCTTATGTATTAAAAAAAATCTATAAAATGTATGTTTTTATATTATTTTTTCCAGTGAAATTTCCAAAGAACATGCATATAAATGGGACTTTAGTCATATTTAGTTACAGGACATGCCAATTATGAGCTTAAAAAGTGTGTATATTTAATAATGTTACCTACATTATGGAAGCTTCAAATCTTCCATCCAGTCATTTGTACTATGGTGCATGTAAGATGTTCTGTGGATAAGCCAGGATACTGTGCAGCCCTTTTAATACAACTGTGACTGTGATGTTATGTATATAGAGGCCTACTGCCTTTATTACATGACAGGCTGGCTGCACCACATACCTTTTGCCATTTGACACAGACATGTGGTGCTTGCTAGTGACAGATGCTGCACAGCACTGGTCCCAGAGGTCACAAATGACCTTTTGGATTGCCTTTTTTTCAGTCACAAAGCATTATTTGTTTGACGATGGCCACCAATGCAACCCCAGGCACCTTGATGGAGCCGTGGGTTGTTGCTACTTGTCTTCTGAGATTACATTTACCTCAAATGAATTGGGGTTGAGTGACTGACTGTGTTTGTCTGTGCACTTGCACGTGCAAGGATGTGGACCTACATCTTTAGGAAGATACATTACTTATACATAGTCTGCTTGACGCAAATAACAAAGCTTAATTGCTGTATGACAAGCCTTTTGTTCGGACTCCTGAGGGATTTCCTTTTATTATACAGCATGAATCACCATCGAAATGTGCTTATTTGGTGGCCTTTCCTTAGCTTTAAAAAGCTCCCGCGCACAGAATTTTATCTGTATCCATCAGCGCATTTACATTCATGCCTTTTTCAAACTTCACAGGATAAAGCCTAACCCTTCAAGAAGCAACGTGTTTCACTCGCATGCTCGTCACTCAACTTTTACATTGTTATTTGACATTTCACAAGAGGCTTTCTCTTTTGTGGAAAATAAAACTGTGAAATGTGAGGAAAACAAAACTGTGAAATGGCATCCTGGAGTCACATGGCTTTAGTTTACCATAGCTATTTCAGAGCTGGCAAGAACAAGGTGCAGTGCAGACCCCATATTGTCAGAGGTGCTTGATCCCCACCCCCACCTCCCTTGTCCTCTCCATCTGTCACCTATTTAAATTGTGGTGTTCACAAAGACATACACATACTTTGGCATGCTTAAACACACACTATTATCATAGATACAACCACCTCGGATATCAAAAGGAAAATTGTATTGAGCCACTTGTATGTAATAGCTTGTCAGACACACAAGAAGTGTGTTTACCACCCGCGTTACAAAAGTGAGTTTAAGTTTATGCACAGAAATAAGCATGTGCGTACCTGTTCACATTTTATTACTATCATGTTATCCCATAATTAGAAGCTGTTATTCATACTGTAGATATGCCGTAGATTCAGAAGAAAACCTTGTGAAAAACCTTGTGAAACAAATTTTCTACAGCCTGAAGCCTCATGTCATAAATATGATCTTACCCTCACCTCTTACCCTGACTGCTGTAGTGTGATGATGCTCCGAGGTGAGCCCACACATCAATTATTCACATAATGCAAAAATTTCACTCTTTATCTTCTCACCAGCTAGGGGAGACAATTTAAGAAAATAAGAAGAGAAAATAAATGATGAGCAGAGGGAAAACGCAGCAAGACACTTGGTGGGTGAATAAGAGAGTTTGCAGTGGACAGACAATGCTCTTGATGTGAGTTATAATTGTAGTTTAACAATGTGTAGACCTCTGGGATATTCACTATGCAATATATGGCCTTTAGACTAGAATCACTATGGAAACCAAAGGCCCGGAACGACCTGCAGTGCCCACCCACTTGGACAGCCGTTAATCATCTTCGCTCAGATCCTGGCACTGCAGAATTTGGCCAATGTGTCAAGAAGCAATTATATATACTTAGTGCTCGGGCACCCGATCTCCTCCCTCTCCTCCCTTTCCTCGCTCTCTCACTCTCACATTCTTAATATAATCACAGAGTAGTCAGTTTAAAAGCCCTCTGTTCATTTCGCTATCTATCTGGGGGATGCACACAATGCAGATGAAGAGAAGTTTAAAAAGCCAGTGGATATTCTATTCTGAGAGCCATTATAATCAGAATATTCTTTACATATAAATCATATCCAGCCATTTACTCATTTTACCAGCCTCCTGAACTGACTGACATACTAAATTACCCCAGCTGGCCCATTGCATTCGCTGCACATATTGGGCTGGTGTGGATCATGGAGACTAATGTGAGCTGACTAGAGGGAGATTATGTTCAGCTGCTAACAGCTAAAACGTGAATAACACTATCCGCAAACCCACAGTGTTCCCCCATTACATCAGCCCCGATCAGCTGTGTAGAAATGGAAAGAGAGAAAGAGAGAGAAATATGGGGTCCAGAGGAAACAAGACACAGACATACTCTGTAGAGCAAACAAAAGAGATGTCTTCTTACATTAAAACATCTGTAACAGCCCTTTAAAACTATGCCAGGCTGTAATTTCTCACCAAGCGCATCCCAAATATGAAATGTTTGGGTCTTACATGGATGTGCCGTGTTACTCTGCAATTGTAGTTTACTGTTTTCTTTGTGATTTCCCAGTGACAGTCCAGAGGAAGGGGTATCATATTTTGTTATTATTTACTGTCCCACTACAGATTCTAATGCTACCAAAGTCATCTCAGACAGCTAGCTGTGCATTAGGGATGTAGAGCGGTGTTAGGTTTTGAACAGTTGATGACAGGCTGTCAGACAGCTTCCATCTTTTGGGCTCCTTTTACCAAGGTCTACTCTTGCAATAAGCCACTCTCAACCATAACGCCCATTCATCCAGAAAAGGACACAGGCATTTTTGACACGTTTGGTGCTAAGTGAACTGAAATTGCGCGAATTTCACTGGATGGCACATTATCACATTTGCAAGAGTCATGCATCAGGAGTAGGGGTTGAAGGGGAGAATGACTTCAGTCAGTGTGTGGTGATGACTTGAGACCATCACAGTGAAGTGATGACTTTGACTGTGCATGTACAAGACTAATTAGCATTGAATAAATTTGCTCTTCTCCTCTCGTGTTAAATAAATCTCAAATGATTAGTAGAATGCACAGAGGAAGAATAGAAAACAGATGAAACGATTATTTTGGAAATGAAATATGTTTCTTTAAGAATCCACGATGAACAAATTCATTTGCACATCATTTGGCAAAGACTCTTGCAATGACATGGTGAATGGAACATCAGATATGTGAAAAGGGTCTTGACATAATATACGGCTAATTTACAAATGCAAATAGACACAGAAACACAGCTTAATAAGAACATCACATTCTTAAAATATCTACAATTATTTCACATAATGTTATTTATTTCTTGCCTGAAAGCAAGCTGGAGCTTACCTTATGAGGACAAATGGGGGGCGGTGAGTTAAAAGACTTCTCTGGTGTCTGGCTCGGGTTCTACAAGACAAACACATTATCAGCGACGTGTTTTCATTGTAGGCATATCCTTGCAAATCTTCAGTGATAAAAGTTGCAGCTTATTTACTAGTCCTTAGCATTAGCCTTTTGCTGCATGTTTTTAGTGGGGTTAAGTGACGTTAAGTGACAAATTCCACTCTTTACCACCCACTAATCCAAGACAGCAGCATTTGTTGATGTCACATTTTAAATCTTTATCTTGACAGCACTGTCTTATCAGACGTCACGTGAATGCAGTGATTTTTGTTATTTTCTCTTATTTCTATCCCTGCACAACGATTACAAATCCTTCTTTGTCTGAAGATTTCACTGAACATATGTTTGGATTTTCTTCATACGAGCCCGGCTACATTTTTTGCGGTTACATGATTATCACATTGTTAATACACCAATACATCACTCACATACAAGAAAACACCATTAAAGAGCAGACACAAGGTAAGTCAACAAGCCAACAACAGATGGTCCTGCTGCTTGTGATTATGCAAGGATTCAAAGTATTTGCATACTCACAATGCCATCATAAAAAAAACAAACAAAAAAACACTAAGCCATCTTGAGCTGACCTCAGAGAGAAATGAAAAGAGCAATGGGTGAAGCAGACCCAGTGGGGAAGCACAGGGGCTAAGAAAACTTCTTTTGGAATCTACCAAGGGTCTGCCTCCTGGGAAGGCCATGTTGATTTTCAAGCAGGTGCTTTCAGTTATGTCCTCATTTCCAATTATGTGCCTGTGGTATGTCTGATGCACTGTGACACTATTAATGGCTGCCTTATGGTATCTCTAGGACAGATGAGACACTCAGCTCTCCAGACTCTTAACATCTATATTTCATTGCAACGTAGAAGGAGAACACCTCTCTGGCCAAGGCAACTAAGAGAGAGAGCGAGCGAGAGAGGGGGGAAAAAAAGCCAGGCTTTCACTGTAGCGTAAACACCAGGTCATGAAATATGAATGAATAAATGGGCCTTGCTGGGACGGTGGAATTAGTAGACAAAATTTTCCCTACAGATTGAGTAGGCAATATAACCATGATATCTTAATTGATGTGACAAATAAACATGAATTATTTTCTTTGTTGATAGGAGCAGGAAATGGGATTTGCTTCTCCATGTTCCCAGTGGGGGGAAATGAATGACCTTGATTCTAAACACTGCCTCCAAAATTGTGAATATTAGATTTTACAGGATATTGTAGACTTGGAAGGGAATGACAAAAAAAAAAAAAAGATTTAAAAAAAAGAGGGAGTCCAATTAATTATAACGTGAACTACAGCGAGGCATGACTTAGAGAAAACTCACACAGAACATTTCAAGTTCCTTTTACCACTTCTCGTTATTCTAGCATAGTCTATGAAGGTAATAGAGAAGAAATCTTTGTGAAAATTCTTCTGTGTAATCACAGCACAAAATTATTCATATTCATTTTGTACAAAACAGTATGTATTCCAAATTAATTGGAAGTTCAAACAATGTTAAAGACACAATATTATCATTATTAAAGACTCTGCTTGATGTTCTTCCTTGCATACATAGCAAAATATGCTAAATATATAATTTATAATCAAGTTGCCTGTTCATATTTTTCATCAGCCATGGATGATCAAAACTCCCTCCTTGTTCGTGCACACTCTTACATTTTTCACAGCTGTGGTTGTTTCTTTCGCTGTTGGATTCTTTAAGTAACGCTAACCACCACTTTACACTTGTGCCTTTGTGCCAAGGCGTTCATTAATAAAACTGTGCAGCTTCTCCTGCAAGTAGCTCATCGCCGCACATTTACAGGAGAGACAGGGGATGATGTAATCGGGAGAGAAGCGATAAGTGAAAACATATAGAAGTTAAAAATGGCTGTCATTTTTCAACTCACCTTTGTCTGGGACATTTTGCATCTGATAAAGAAGAATATTGACAATGCTTGCAACAGAGGGATTTAGATTACACCACATATTGATGTTTTTTTGTCTTTTCACAGTGCACGGGGTGGTTATTGTAATTTGAGGCCCAGAGAGCACAATGCTATACCTTCTGAAGAAAATGAAATACAATTTTATGTTTCTGATTTCTTGGAAACATCTTGATGTGTCAGGAATCATTTCTGCTTTGCTTTTACGTTCTTCATAGTAATTCTTGTGCTCACTCAACAGCTCACAGACTTGGACAAGTCTTACTTCTCTACTTCAATAAATAAAACTCAGTTTTCTTGTAGATACAACTCTGCATAAAATGTATGTAATAACAAAATACCATGACCTGCAATTTTTTAAACCCTACACTTAAGTGTACAGTGGTGTGAAAAAGTGTTTGCCCCCTTCCTCATTTCCTGTTTTTAGTAGGCTTTAATAGGCAGCTCCTATTTAAGTGATGTCTTGATTGAGAACAGGTGTGGCAATAATCAGGCCTGGGTGTGGCTAGAGAAATTGAACTCAGGTGTGAAAAACCACAGTTATAGTATGTTTTAACAAGAGGGGCAATCACTTTTTCACACAGGGCCATGATGGTTTGGATTTTTAGGAGGTGCCTGACACAGTAAGGTCCACCAGAAGATCCTTAAAAGCTACACATCATGCCGAGATCCAAAGAAATTCAGGAACAATTGAGAAAGAAAGTAATTGAGATATATCAGTCTGGAAAGGGTTATAAAGCCATTTCCAAAGCTTTGGGAATCCAGCGAACCACAGTGAGAGCCATTATCCACAAATGGCGAAGACATGGAACAGTGGTGAACCTTCCCAGGAGTGGCCGGCCGCCCAAAATTACCCCAAGAGCGCAGCGACGACTCATCCAAGAGGTCACAAAAGACCCCACAACAACGTCCAAAGAACTGCAGGCCTCACTTGCCTCAATTAAGGTCAGCGTTCATGCCTCCACCATCAGAAAAAGACTGGGCAAAAATGGCCTGCATGGCAGAGTTCCAAGGAGAAAACCACTGCTGAGCAAAAAGAACATTAAAGCTCGTCTCAATTTTTCCAAAACACATCTTGATGATCCCCAAGACTTTTGGGAAAACATTCTGTGGACCGATGAGACAAAAGTGGAACTCTTTGGAAGGTGTGTGTCCCATTACATCTGGCGTAAAAGGAACACTGCATTTCAGAAAAAGAACATTATACCAACAGTAAAATATGGTGGTGGTAGTGTGATGGTCTGGGGCTGTTTTGCTGCGTCAGGACCTGGAAGACTTGCTGTGATAAATGGAACTATGAATTCTGCTGTCTACCAAGAGATCCTGAAGGAGAATGTCCGACCATCTGTTCGTGTACTCAAGCTGAAACGAACTTGGGTTCTGCAGCAGGACAATGATCCTAAACACACCAGCAAGTCCACCGCTGAATGGCTGAAGAAAAACAAAATGAAGACTTTGGAGTGGCCTAGCCAAAGTCCTGACCTGAATCCTATTGAGATGTTGTGGTATGACCTTAAAAAGGCCGTTCATGCTCGAAAACCCTCTAATGTAACTGAATTAGGACAATTCTGCAAAGATGAGTGGGCCAAAATTCCTCCAGAACGCTGTAAAAGCCTCATTGCAAGTTATCGCAAACGCTTGGTTGCAGTTGTTGCTGCTAAGGGTGGCCCAACCAGTTATTAGGTTTAGGGGGCAATCACTTTTTCACACAGGGCCATGATGGTTTGGATTTTTTTTCACCTTTAATAATAAACACCTTCATTTACAAATTGCATTTTGTGTTTACTTGTGTTGTCCTTGACTATTGTTTAAATTGGTTTGATGTTCCGAAACACTTAAGTGTGACAAACATGCAAAAAAAACAGGAAATGAGGAAGGGGGCAAACACTTTTTCACACCACTGTAAATAGTACAAAGCAAAGTTTGAAACGGAGAAAATGCATTGGTTTTTGCAATAAATATGTGCTCATTTTTATATTTTTTTAATATTTAACAACAGCAACATGTCTGTAAAAGTTGCATGGGACAGAGGACATACCATCTCCAAACAAACAACAATAAATAAATAAATAAACTTTTATTAATTTTTTTGCTTAATTTCAGAGATTTCAGAGGGTGTTCTCACTCCCAGTTTACACATTAAATAGATTGGGTTCACATTTTTCTCTTTACATGTATTATCACTGCTATGGGACTAGACAGCAAAGAAAATAAAGAAACATAAACAGCATTAGCATATGGTTAATGTTGTGAAAAGGCGCATTTTGTCCAGCAGCTTGATCTTTTAGAGTAAAGAAAATAATATACAGTAAATATCAGTCTAATAATGTCAATGTGTCTGATGCTGTACATGCACTGTGGCAGGTCAAACAGTTACGCCACAGGGGTTTCCAGTGCACTGAATTTGTTAGAGTCTATTAGAATAATGGAATCATGCATCATGAAGGTTTTTAATGGTATATTTATGTAAGAGTCCAGTGGCCCATTTTAGCAACCAGTGCTCCTGTGCTCCAGTAGCACACTGTGTTGCCTAATGCAAGGTTATCATGTTAAGTCTTAATGATGTTAACATCTGTTAGCAGAGCTGATAACATATTGTCCTGAATGGAAAAAACAAAAAAGTTGAGCTGGACCGTCTTTGGAAACTCACTGGAGTATTTTTGCTTTAAGGAAAACTATTTCATGTGGGAATTAGCAAAAAAGAAAAAAAAATGCACACTGTGTGTTATTCCTTTCACAGACCAACACAACCTTGGTCTTAGGTTACAGTAATGAAAGTGCCAGCTGAGGAGCTGTGACGTGTCTGTCTCTCTGTTGAAGTTTCCCACATGGAATCTTAAATTTCTTTAGAACAAGCGTACTTTGAAGAGTTTCAGATGAAAGTTTTCTTGTTTTTTCTTTTTTTTTAATTTTTTTTTTTTTTGAGACTACGGGCAAAGGCAACTCTTGTTTAAAATGGGCCTTTATGTGCCTATTAAGATACTTTAAAAAATCAAAAAAATGTTTTTCAATAAATCATTATTTCTCAGTTATATAATTTCTGGACATTTTAATTGTATGTTAGTTTTTTTTTTTTAAAAAAACCTGAACACAAGTTTCAGTTAAACTTTTTCAGCTGTGGGCGCTCACCTGTTCCCTCTTATCTTTGGCTCAGGGATCAGGCTCTCACAAACATTTTTAAAGTTTTGATATGCAGGACCACTTCATTTCACCTCAGTTCATTGCTCTTCCGTTCTTTGGCCCAGCGAACGAGTAGGTTAAATTATATCTATTTATTTATTTTGCATTGTAGGGTTTAACGAAGTTCTTCTAAAGGCAAGTCTCACCAGTCAGCAGCCATATACACCTCCCAGCACCTGTTGGGGCAGTTAGTAAATTTCAGTGATCGCCAGGAAACTGCGTGTATGAAATGAAAAGCTGTGTCCATGCAGAAAGAGATTCTGGTTGCGATGTGGCAACCAGAGACCACAGAAAGTCAATGAGATTCAGCAACTTCAAGTGACAAACAAACAAACAAAAAAGTGCTGCTGGCATGAATGGATGAGATAAATTATTTTTCCAACTCTGAGGTGAGAAATGAAAGCAACTATAAACCAGAGTGCAGTATACCGTTGACTGACATATGGCCTTGTAGTAAATACGTTACTGGGTTACCTAGACAACCAGAGTCTGCAAGTTAACTTCAAAGTGATGCAGACAAGTGAATTGCTACCTGTGTGGATGCAGCTAAGGGCTTTAAAAAGATTTTTCTACTATCAGCTTTGCTGCTGTAGATATATAGATAAGCTACAGTCCATAGATTCTTTCAGGATTGTGTTATAGGAGAGTACCACGCCTCTCTTATAATGTCTCTGGCTTTAACTTTCATCTAGTGGATGAACTGTATTTAATGACAATGGTTTTCAGAAATGTGCCTGAGCCTGTGCAGTGATTTCCACTGCAGAACTACAGAAGTGTGTCTGTTTTAATGCAGTTGTGCCTGAGAACCCAAAGAACGTGTTTTCTGCCTTATCCGTTATGTGCAAAGATTTCAAATTCTTTGCACTCTTTGACTTGAAGTACTGAACAAAATCCCAAATTTATCGGCAATTTTTTTGAAGACACATTTTTTTTTCGGGAAGTTGTGAAACCCTTCAGGCTCTCGGGGATAGCGAAAGTTATACATGCACTAAGACATGTTCACCTTATTAGTAATGGCATTCCTGATGATGTGTTATGTGTTTTTTTTTTTAATTATGTCCAGTCCCTGTAACAACTTTTTTAATGTGTCAGATGCATCCATAAAATTTTAAATGGGTATATATTTTATAATTTCAACATTTTATCATTTGGTATGTTGCCTTTCTATCATTTTAATTGGATATAAGGTTTATATTAATCTTCAGTACAGTGTAGAATTAGCCAGAAACTCAATTTGATTGGGAGACGTATTAGCCCAAATCCTGTATAGCCTGCATTCTGTTTCTGTGGCAGATGTGATATGCAGCAGTCTAGTCACATTCACTGAGCCAACTTCCCCAACAAGTATATGGAAAAAAAAACAACAAAAACACAAAAAACAAGAGCACTATTCAGTGCTGAGTGGACACTGACTTGTGGCACATTTGTGTTTCTAGTCCCATCAACTCAGCCTCCATTTTCTCCACACACAAGGAGGCTTTATACTGTCGTCTTCCCCAGTGCCCACAAAAGAACTGCGCTACATTTCGTAAACTGTATTTCTACCAGCTAGTTCCTGCTTTTCCAGCTCTGTTTGTCACCCCAACATTGTTTCACCCCTCCTCCCCCAATAAAATATAGTCCTCTCACTAGGATTAAAGGAGCATTGTAGTTCAAGGATTATCAAATGCCTTTGATCATGTGACTGCCATGTTTTTGATCTGCAGCACATAGCACCAAATATATTCTCTTTTTCTTGCCTTCTGTCTCTTTGCCTCTCCATGGATTTCCCCTTGCTCGCTGGTTCTCTGCAAAGTGAGAATAATACTTGACAGGCGGTGAAAGGAGAAAAAGTAACAATTATAAAACACATATTTGTAATATTGTGACGACAGAGAGCATGCTTCCTCTGCTTATCAATCCAAAAGAAACAGGTGCTATAAAGATGTTGGGCGCTGAAGTTCGGTTAACACTCGACACCATGACATGTAGGAATATTGATTTTATTTTAGTCATCTAGATTTTCTTAATACACATTTAACATTTAATGTCTCCCCCCACCTTTGAGGCAATGACACAGATGTTTGGAGCATAAAGGAATCGACCGCAGATTATTTGCCTTTGAAACATAAAGTAAGGATTCAATGCCTTTACCCCCCCACACAACCCCAGCTGCACCCTGCTGATGTTCATTAGCAATTTCTGAGCCTTGGGCTATTTTGCTGTGTTTCAATCCCTGCATTATTATTTAGTGGCTGACTTGGACATGCAATCAAAAGGACACGCAATATGTGCAACACTTGTATCTCAAAGCAATGGCTGTTCCATGATGCCCAGACTAAAAATGTATAATTGTGAGCCAGGGGATCCATGGCTGAAATTTAGTCAACATCCCTCAAAAAATGTTTTTTATCCTCATTGTACAATCACCTCCTATTAATGTCATTGCCAAGTCAAAAACGGAACATATCAAAACAATTATTTTGATGTGACTTCAAGCAACACAGCATTTCAATGTGAATGGCACTCGAACCTTAAATCATTATAAGGCGTGGTTTCGGGCAACGAAAGCCCATCAAAAAATGATTGAATATCATTTTAATGGGTAGAAACCTACAAGGCTTTCATACTGTCTACCTGCCATGTTATTAGATAGACCATGCCAGTCAAGCTGAACAACACAAAATCAACATACAGACAGGCTGACAAGACGTAAGCATACTGCCTTCCATCTTCCTCCCAGCTTGGCATGTTTATCTAGTCTTCCATGTGAGCTTAGTGCAGTACTGTGCATATGCATACAGAATGATGAAGGTTCAGAAACTAGTGCCTGAAGGAAGCTGCACATATAGCACAAGCTCTTTGAAATTGTGCCAGAGTGGGCCTCATTTGCAAAGCAATTTGACAACAAAAGTAAAATACTCTGCAACCTCAAACCAAATTCTAGAGATGCCAAATGGTACGTCTCTGCAGTTTGCTGAGAGAGGGAATTCAAGAGGGTTACATCCGGTGTCTTGTGTGTGTGCTTCTGACATGGCTTATTTGCAGGCCTAGCATTACACCAGTGCAATGTCATGATTGCTTTGGCAAGGAAAGGGGGTCTTATTTACATGAGGGAGTCCACACAGGAGTTTGCCTTTGACCAAGGTGCCAACAAGCCTGCAGAAAACAATGTAATTACAACCTACAAAGCTGCTTGTTTAAAACAAGCTCTTACTTAAAACAGCAGAAAACTGTACTGGTAAATAAGTCAGTTATCCAATTGGACAAGAGTGACAATTGCGGTAATGTTTAATCAGATTATCCCTTATACCGTCAAATGAAATTTAAATTGTAGAGTCGATTGCATGTGATTAAATGAAGTATTTCCTGTTTGAATATGCAAAGTGTTCACACACTGTATCCTCCTCAAGTCGAGGAGAATGCTGCGCACCTCCAACATTAAACAGCCTGCCAGTGTCAACACTCGAGCCA
Organism: Pterophyllum scalare; assembly: GCA_024447675.2. Lineage (NCBI taxonomy): Eukaryota > Metazoa > Chordata > Actinopteri > Cichliformes > Cichlidae > Pterophyllum > Pterophyllum scalare. Next base: position 133,912 of record JAMQGT020000854.1, read on the forward strand.
TTCCCCATTTATTGTAGAATTTTCTTTTCTTCCCTGTAATTTCGAACAGTTTCCTGGTAGCATGGATTGTTTTTACAAATGCAATATTGTTGTGGATTAACTAGAGTTGGATTTCACTGTATGCGGGCTTCTGGTAATCTAAAATATGCTGCAAAAGCTTAATATTGTTTTTATTGCTATGACTTTGCATTAGGAGATTTTGCTTTCAGAAAGTTCACACAGAAAAGGGACACAATAACAACATTTTTCAAGCTGATCCTGATAGTGATGTGCTATATATGCCATGCACTGGATATACCACACTTAGAGGCTAAACAAAGGTTTATGTATCAGTTCACGCTCTAACTCAATCCAGAATAAAGATACGATTCACTAATCATGATATTTCTTTCCTTGTTTGCTTCATTTGAAAAGAATGGCTCTGCCAAACAATAAGTACAGCGCATCATTCACTGGCTGTAATCACTGATGATGGTGGCAATGATGAGTTTGTTGAAATATGAATTAACTAATACATTCTGAATCAATAATTCATCAGAGTAAATTATGTATTACGCACCACGTATAGTTTTTTTCCAGATTATTTCTGCAATTATCCAAAATGTACGATGTAAACATTGTGATTTATACAACAATTAAGGTCGCTTTGGATAAAGTTAGTGTGTTTAGATATTTGTGAATAGTTGTGAAACATAGGGAAATACTAAAAAAAACTACTGTTGCTAAATACTTTGCAGAAAAAAAGGGGAAGCTCAATAGAAATTGAGGCCACGGAGAACGAGAGACCGCATGCTGAAAAGCTCTCTAATCCAGTCATATTTTGGGTGACTTTCTAAGATAAATACTTTGGCATTGTCATGATGAAAGACCCTTGCCTCATTTAAGTGTCTTTGGGATCTCGATCAATCCACATGGCAGGAGTCAGACTTGTGCACTTGACCATATAATATGGCATGCTTGTCGAAACCCGGAATGCATTTCTCTCTTCAAAGTATATTTCTTGGCTTGCTCTCTCCCTCACTCACTCCCTCAAACCAATTTGTCATTCTAAGCCTAGCCTCACTGCTGCCAGCGCCCGGATGATAGCAGTGGGCCTTTCTGATCCCGGCAGTGGCTAGGGAGCAGGCCAAGTGTTACGCGAGCCACCCTGGGACACCAAGCAGGCGCCTCTGCCGGCTGATGCACGCCTCCACGGCCGAGAGCAACTGGCTTTGCAGATGCTTTCGATTCGACACAGAATGAAGCTCATCTACTTTGCGAGGACATTTGCTTTGTGTTTGTGCACTGCATATGAGCTTGTATGTGTATTTCACGAGCAAGTGTGCATGTGCACGCGTGTGTGTGCGTCAAAAAGATTAAGAGTGGTCTCTCTGTGTTTATGCTTTTAAGTTTGTGTGCATGTATGAGAAGCTGTTGACACAAATGAAATGAAATGCTGAAATGAGGCCACATTGTTTGTTTTTTTTCTCTGTCTTTTTTTTTTTTTTTTGCAATTATAGTATTCACTAAGTTCTCATGACTGGCAGTACTACTTCTCTGCAAATGTTCTTTAGAAGTAAACTAGTCACCATTTTCCTCTACTGGCAGACGTTCCTCTCAAGAGCAAGAGGCAACAGAACACTGCTGTTGTCACTTCATTATTCCTGTTTTAAACAACCATTAATGTCCTCATTCAAATGCTTGGATGCTGCTTTGCTGTTAAGCTTATCAGCAACAGTCAACCGATTTATTACTGCAGTTCCCTCTCTAGTCGGGTAAGCAGAGCATTAAGTATATACAAAATTACATTAGCTACACATTGTTATTGACTTCTTCTCATGGTCAGGCAATGGCTTTTTTTTTGATAAATGACAATATTTAACATCTTATCAAGTTATATTATTTAGTGCATGAGTGCATAAGAAAAAAACAACAACAAAAAAAACACTGATTTGACTCCTGTTTGGCAAAAGAGGTCAGAATGATAAATATGATGTATAACCGAATATGTGAGAAACAAGGATTAAAAACAGAAAATTTGGAAGGAAGTCTTACACTTGTACTCCTCATCAGTTAAAGGCAAGATAATCTTATTTAGTGCAGTCTGCTCTTTTTTTAAGTCTGCTCAGTACTGACCTTTCCATGTGCTTTTGTTTTGCAAGCTTTTATAACAGTTATTTAGGATTCAAATATGCATGGCTAATGGCATTTGGCCAGGAGAAAATGTATTTATCTTGACACACAGATGATCCCCCAGTATTTTGTACCCTACAATTAGCTCTCTGACAGCAGTCCCCTTCATCTGCCTGAAAATTGAGACCACAAGTAGCTCATTGAACACCTAGACCAAACTTTCTTGTTAGACACTGATACCCGACTCGCAAAGCAACACCGGGCTTTTATCTGTCTGGGCACAATTCAGTATTTGATTAGGAATAAATCTACAAGGCTCCAATCAGTTTCCCTTGTATGAGCACAGTTAACATGTGTGTGACTGCTCCTTGAGCGCTGATGGCAGAGACATGGGCTATTAAGGCCAGAGTCCAATCAAACCAGCTGTGTGCCATTCCCCCCATGGCACTGGTCGTGCCAGGCATGTGTTCCACACTACTAGCAGAAACAGAGACCTTGACCAAACCTCCAGTCTGGGGAGTCACGGCCACACATGAACCAGGACATGTAGGCAGATTGGGGTTTTAGCAATACAAACATGTTTTTTTTCTGAGACAGTGCTTCTATGGAAGCATAAATAATCTCATTGGTTGCGTTAAACCTCGGTGGAGAACTTCTCTGGCCAAGCAGCAGCAGGCTGCTGAAGCCTGGTGTAAAAGGCAGAGTTAAGACAGAAAGTATTGCTGAGAGACAGGATAGAATTAATCCAGGATGGTGATGCATGTCAAAAACTCACCTTTTTATAGTTTATATTATTTTATATTGTTTAATATGTTTTCCTAACTAACTTTTACGGTAAAATACAACATGACTATAAACCATAGGGCCATGTTTTTTATCTGTTAATCAAAAAAATGTATCACAATTCTTAATTCAATTAATAAACAACAGAAAAAAAACAACAAATGTTAAAAATTGCTTTTGTGAAAACAATATGACCCTCAGTTTTCAAATAAGATTTGCATACAATATAATTGCCTGTTAAATCCAACTGGACACATCCGTCTAATATTATATAATTCATATATCTACTAGTCACCTAATGATTCTCCACATTCCCCACATACCTGATCACATTCCCAACTCCAGCTTCCCCCATTTTAGATCTCACATGGTACAAAGAGTACATTTTTAGAACCAGCTTTAGCCTTTCTCAATTCACCACCCAAACACACACTGGCTACTCAAATACACAAATGAGTTAATTATTTATGGTTAAAATTATTCAAAGAAAATACAATATTATGCTGTGCAGGGCATTCATAATTACAATAAATGTTAGCAGTGTACTAGTTTTCAGATTCAATAACTTAAAACAGGCTCGGTACTGAAGAGGGTGCTCTGTCAATTGTTACAAGATTTTTTTCGCTTTTGATTACATGTTTCAATCCAGGCCTCCTTTGGTGAATTCTGATCTTGCTTTTACCCCTCCCCTCAACACAAAACATTTTCTCTGAATGACATGCTCAAACCATTAGGAGGCTATCAAATGGAGACTGGCATACAAGGCCTTGCTGAAACACCTATTAGAGCAGCTATCGATAGCAGAGGCAGAGATTATGACCATGGAATGGAGAGAGTATTTGAGTCTCCCACTTCGCATTGCCAGCATCTTTGAAAAAAAACCTTTATAGATTTGGACAGAGGCAAAGGAAAGCTTTATCAGCACCAACACAGAGAAGCACATTAAGAGATCAGAACCCCAAAGGTCAATTGTGGCTGTGGGCGGTGCTTTGTTCTGGTGTCCTCTCTGTTTATACTGCACTGGAGCCAAGTGACCCATGTGAAAACAAGTAATGATACCAATTTGTGTACATTTTAGAATTGTGATAGAAACTGAACACAGTTCTCAATCCTTAAGCTATAAAAGTGTTGATTTCTCATTTATACACATATAAATAAACACTTCTAGCACTTGGCATTGCTCTTTATCACCTTCCCAACAATGGGATGATAGGCACTGATGTAAGGCAGAATAATATGACAGTGAAAATAAAATGCCAGACTGTGCCTTATATAGATAACTGGAAAATTGTACTGATCTGTCCTCTATGATGGATCGAAAACTGAGCCCAAATGCCATTTTTAATTCCACTATCTTTTTTGGGAAACTGTTGCTGGAGCTGTATGCATGACGAGCTGTTATTAAAAAAAAAAAACACATATATTTTGTTACACTGTGTTGTGATTTAGTTGTATTTTGCAGGGCAACACTACTCACTGTGACAAAATGAGACAAATCCTTAATCCCTTACAAGATAATAATAATAATGTAATCCTTATTCCCATATGGAACTGTATTCAGAAAAGAGAGTTTTTGGCCCCACAGAGGTTCTATTCAAGAAGAAAAGCAATGGGAATTTACTTAAAATACATGGCAATTAAAATAAGACATACTGTCCAATCCTTCCCACCATGTTAATCCTTTCTGATACAGATGTAGCTGTTGTAGTGTAAAAAAAGTTTCTCATTTGACGGTGTCTATTGTGTATCTGTACACAATGCTGTACACTTACTCTATTCCCAAGTGTATTTCTTCAGACAATGATGATATATTTTTTTCATATGCCAGTACATTCAACTGGTGATCTGACAACATGCCATTTGAAGGATGCACAAGATTTTATACATAATACAAAATACATGTGTGTGTGTGTGGGGGGAATATAGCTGCAACAGCTGCTGCACTGTTACTGTAGAATAAATGCAGCACAGATGAAAGATGATGAGGGCCCTTTTACTTGTGGACTTCACAAACATCTTCGAACACACACATGCGCAGGCGTTCACACAGAGAAACACATCCACAAATGCAAAATGCAGGAAAACGCAAGGCTTTGATGCAAAAGACAACTAATTTGAAAAATAAACGGAATCTTTCCCAGGCCGGAAAACTGTTTATGACCACATAATGATGGTGAATCACATCACGTTCATGATTCCCATCTTGCTATTGGCATGTAGGCCATTATAAAATGTTAATTGTTATGCTAATTTTTCAGTGATAACTGTCGACGAACAAAAGTGCATGTATGAGGAATACTCCATGCATAATGCATAGTTCTTTCATTCTCTTATAATATTTTCTGTATTTTAGTTTTCCATTTCTTTTGTCTTTCATTCTGAGCTGTTTTTCATTTTGAAAGGCAGTCTCTCTAAACCCAATACAGTTTCTCACAGCGTGAGGCAGCTTCAAAGCCCTGCTCTGTGGTCAGGCCCGTCGATCCTCTCACCCACCTCCCGGTTGTTTAAGAGAGCAAAAGCACAGCAGTGCAGTTTCTTAAACACACAGATACACCCCAGCACCAACAGAGGGACTGCTGTTTGCCAGAAGAGTCTCTCTTTCTCTTTCACTCTCTCTCCCTCTCCTCCTCTTCCACTATCTCACCTTGGACTCTGACACCCCTCCTCACTTTACCAACCCTCCTCCATAGACCTCATTATACCAGGATACTCCTCTCTCTTTCTCTCCACCCCTCTTTCTCCCATCTAACTGGGCAGCTCCCTCATTTTACAATTTACCTTCCGCTCCTTCTGTTATACTCACTCCATCTGTCAGTTACCGTACTCTCTATCCCTCTACCTTCATTTACCTTTTTCTATCCCTGGCTACTTCAGCTGTCTTCACTCTTTCCCTGGCACTCTATTCTGATGTCCTGCCTCCTCTCTATTTTTGCAGCAGCTCAATCTCTATTGCCGCCTCTGCCTTACACCTCGATCTTGATGTAGCCATCCCTCTAACCACACACGCAATGGCATCACACTAAATCCAGATGGGTTGCCATTACCTCAGAAGGGGAGTTGAAGTGAAAGGTGGCTATTGAAGGTTTGGTGAACAAGCCATGCCCACCCATGTCTGAGTGAAGGCTGGCTTCTGGGGCCCCTTGGTGGGGAGCAAGAATTGGTACACTGGAGTGCTCATTATAGCTCTGTAGGGACTGTCCTGCAGGGCATCTACTGTGTGGCTTTGGAGCTCATTACGCCAGGCAGCCACGGAGCTCAAGGCACCCAGAAGCAGCAGGGCTTGTTGCAGAGATAAAAAAGGGGAGGGCTAGCCAGATTACCCTTAATCAGAGGCACCTGTAGACAGCCGGCGCCTCCCTCCTCATTGCCTTCCGTGAAGCCCCTTTCCCCTTCCCAACAGGCACAGACTTTTTCTTGCTGCTGTAATTATTGCAATTGCTTCACTTGACTTTCACTCCTGAGCATGGAGTTGCACAGTTTGCCTTCTAATGAGAAACTCAAGCTATGATCCAGAGGTGTTATTTATTTATTTAATTATTTATTCAACACAGCATGTATAATGTCAATTATTTAAATTAGTGTGATTTTTTCTTTCTTTTTTTTTTTTTTTTAGCACACTGTGCTTTGCAGAGCTCTCCCTACTGTGTGTTATTGGCACTCAACTCACATCACACTCCTCATTATGGCGGATGGAGAGTTAATTAAGTTTTAATGTGTCATGTGCACCAAAATGAAGGGATCAGCCTCAAATCAACTATTATTGAAATAGGAGTTGTCACATATGAAGAAATACCCGGCTGCAAAGTCTCTTAAAATGGAAAAGCAAATTATTCGGGCAATAACTAAAGAAAATGTATCTAAACAAAAGTCTAAATGAACAAGAATGGCTTTGTTCAGTATCACTTGCAGTATATGCAGTCACAGTTTTGAGATTTTAAGTTCCAGATTTACCCAGTGAATCTCTTTTCTTCCACCTGTAAACTGATATGAAACCAGCACTACCCTGCACTGAGAACAATGACAATTCCTTTTTGCCTATTTGCATAAGGAATGTTACTGTCAGTTGTTTGGGCAAATGTCTATTACTAAAGTTGACACAATAAACAAGTACTGACTTTGATGTGAGTTAGAGGGTGCTAGCTAAAGTCTGTTTTAAGTGCTGTGGAGATGTACAGTGGGAATTAATAAAAACAAGAACAGTGTGATGTGCATGACTGAACCACTTTTGTGATTCTCCCCTTCCTTGCACACCTCCCTTCAGGTGCTGAGATGTTCTTTGAAACCAACTGTCAAGCTGTTGTCTGTGCAGGCAGCATACAAAGAGTTCATCCAAAACCTGCACTTTATTTTTTGATGCACTTGAATATTATGTGACTCGGTTTTCTTATCACACTATTTGTGATATGTTGGAGACAACACTAATCAAGTTTATCAGTATCATACTTAGTCTAATTCTGAACGGCATGAAGTATAATTATGGTACGGTATTACAGATATACAGGTATATTCAAGCACTCAGAGCACTAACAGTTTATGCTGCGGCTGTGCTGCAGGAGAAAAGTAAAACGTCATGCTGGAATACTTAAATTGCTCTTCAAATTACATTATTTAATGTCGCTTAATAGGTATTAGGAATTATAAAACCAAAAACATGCATAAACATTTAAACTCCTAAGCTGCTAAAACTCTCCACCCACATTAATTTATCATGTCACAAAACAGATTCTGCTTCAATTAAATTAATACGCCCACTTATAAAGTGGTTTCTGGATTTATGATTTCAGCCTACAGTACACATTATTTATTTATTTATTTATGTATGTATTTATATTTTGGGGAGCAGGGGTATTGTTTTTCTACAAAAAAAAAAGAAAAGAAAAAAAAAGAAAAGAAAAGAAAAGAGTTGTGTTGTGTTGTGGTGAGAAATGCTATTGCTTGTGAACAACATGCACACAGAAATGGATCTTTGGTGAAATAATCACAAGAACCAACTGTCTGACGAAAGAAACAGTTTACTGTCACATAAATATCTAAAGAGTTCTGTCACTAATCATGGAATGTGGCCTCATTATTTCAGCTTGATGAGCTGCCACACCTGACAGAAATATGACATGAATAACAAAAACAAAAGATTTGTGTTGAGAGGCTGATCAACTCATTCCCTCAGTGCCCACTAAGAAGGCTTACTTCATGGGCTACACAGTAGTTGCACCGTGGGGAAAAAATCAAGTTCAAAGAAGTTGTCGTCTCACAAACTGGAATAAAGTGGTGAAACATTCAAAAAAAACATCCAGTTTTATATGTGTTTTATCTCCAAGTTTAGCAGATGAAATGGAAGCGGCACGCATTTTGTTTTGCCTGCAGTGGTAAGGCAAAAGGTGAAACAAAGAAACAAAAAGCAGGAAATAGAAAAAAGGCACTTTCAACGTATGATGTATTTTCAATCTCTGTCATGGTCACAAATCAAAATCCCCCAAGTTTTATAAAACATGTCGACCCACCAGCCTTCATTTGTACTTCTTTATTCCGTTTGTAGTTATGCAAGAAACTAAAACCTAAAAGCTTATGACAGACTTGCTGGAACTAAATTGTCATAATTTTTTTTGCTGCTTACAAGATGATGGATTACCTTCATCACTGTAAGGCCTCTAATCTAATCTGGAGCTGCTCTCATCAAACACCTCAGAGAAAGTGAGCTGATCTAGGATCACTAAATATGTCCTTGTTTTTTTTCCATTTTCAACATGATCTGAAGCTAAAACTGATGTTAGATCAGCATGGGCACTTTGGAAATAATAGTTCTGATCTCATTTGTGCTCTGATGAAAGACACTACCATTTCTGAACATCTGTATATAAGAATATTTTGATAGATAGATAGATAGATAGACAGACAGACAGACAGATAGACAGATAGATAGATAGATAGATAGATAGATAGATAGATAGATAGATAGATAGATAGATAGATAGATAGATAGATAGATAGATAGATAGATAGATAGATAGATAGATAGATAGGTAGGTAGGTAGGTAGGTAGGTAGACAGACAGATGACTGCAGTCTGTTTTCAGTTTCAGCAGAAGTCTGCAATTAGGATACTTTTTGGCTTTCCCTCTCCCTGCCCACACATAATGACACACTTGAGTTGTTAGGTCTGCTGTTCAGGATATACCACAGCCACAGTTCTCATACAAAATGATAGTGTAATGTTAACTGCAGCGTAGTGTATTTCTTTTCTTCAGGTTGCAAGTACATTTGTTTTCATTAGATGGGATTGGTCAGCAGTATAGGCCCCTGTGTCCAGTAATGAAGCATACAATTGGAGGCCCCTTATAGACTCCCAGTAAAATAAAAGATATATTGATCTTAAATATTTCCACGCTCTGGTGTCTCTCTGAACAGCTGTTACAGCCACTGTACCACAAAATCCTTGCTGTGACAATTTTTAGGCAATATTCAATCTTTTTTTCTTGCATATCACACTTTAGTTGTGACTAGAAAGGCATTTCTACAGGCACATATTGTAGACTCTGTGGCAGACTTTATATACAAACTGGATTTCCTAAAACATTGTCTTAAAACAACAAGGCGAAGGACTTAGTAAAGCAATCACACCTAATGTAAAGCAGCAATGAAAACAAACCATACGCAGAGGTGCAACACTGAGCATTAATGAAATTACAAAGCTGGAACTCAGTAGACTCCTGTCTGTATTGTGCAATGAAACAGAACAGAACAGGAAAGCAACTGATGCATGCAAGTCACAGTCACAATTACTATTTCATTAAGGAGCTGCCACCATTGGCAGGCATTCTCTGGCTTTGTTGTTGAGATGCTGGCATGGCACCGGAAGAGGGGTGGGGACAGAGACTTTGGGTGTCGGAGGGGAGATCTGGGAAGGAAGGGGGAGCTATGGGTGGGAGGAAACATGCTTCAATTTGGGTCATCTCCCAGTCTGCATGGGGTCGGGTGACAGAGCCTTTTTCTGCACCTAATCTGAAAACACATGGTGTAATGGGCATCCACCTGAATTAATTGCCCTAATTATTCGTAATACAAGAGGGACAGGGAGTTTGAGACATGAAAATAAAAATGGTGGAAAAAAATGATACACCATGTTAGTCCTGTAAAGGCTTATTGCTGCAGCATGCATGCATTTACGGAGATGAAGGCAACCTGTCAAGATGACAAGCCATCTCTTAATTGCAATTAATTAAAAAGAAGAACACGTTCATACTTTAAAGGGTGTCGTGTGGTTGTTGGGGGAGGGGGAGACGGAATCTTGGTTACCACATCTGAAGCAGCCAGGCGCCATGAGTCAAAGCTGCCTTGGAGGCCACGGCGCATGAAGCTAAACAGCTTTTCTGCGTATCTCATGGCAACTTTTCATGTGCAGCCAAAAAAAAAACAATAAACAACAATGAAACATTAAGAATTTCTAGTTACACAGAGGGTAAAAGGTGAGAAGAATGCAATGGTGCTACTTGGTCGACGTGAACTTCAGCTGTTGTGATACAGCGAATTCATTGTCCAGAATTAAATTGAAGAAAGGGTCATAACCTGATCTCGGAGTATGTACTGAAAAAAAAAAGGAAAAGAAAAAGAAAATAGTAATAGAAAACAAGAGATTTCAATCTAGACTAATAGTTGTGTAAAAAAAAAAAAGAAAGAAGAAAAGACAAAAAAAATAAAAATACTGTGACTACAATGCCAGCATCTCACTTCACAAATAGCTGGAATTATAGCTCATTACAATTTATTTTTAAATTAGCTTTAGTTAGCCTGACCACCTCAACCATCACAAACTGCGGCTGATGGTAGCTAATTTTTGCAGGTGTTATACTGCACTTTATTCATCTCACTTTATGTGTAACTGGTTATGTTAATAGGATTTCAACTCAATTTATTCAAGTGCTGATCAATGGCATGCAATCTCGGCACTTCATGCATTATGTATTTTAATGGAACTCACTTGTTTTATGGCTGAATGGCTAAAGGTTAACAGTCCCAATAGGTGGGACTCCCTGAAGACTAATCTGAACTTCAAACACAGCTTCTTTTCACATCACAAGGCAAAAGCGAACAACAACAGAAAAGTTGTTTTTATCACCACCTCTTATGGCTCATTGAGAGAAAGAAGCGATTTATTACCTTACATCCTTTGCTCATATTAATGTGATTAAAATGCCCGTGGATATTTTACTCTCTGTGGGAAGTGAGTGAGAGAAAAAGAGGAGTTAGAGGTTGGGGAATTGGTAAGAAGGGTGCTCGTGCAAAGAGGGTCCAGGGGAAAAGTGAGGGTGGGAAATGATTAGAGGAACGTGTAGGTGGGGGAGAAGTGAAAATGAGAGGAAGGGAGGGAGTGGGATAGCATAAGTGGGATAAAATCTCAGCCCAACAACAGACCTAGATATGTCACAGTTTCCATAATTATGCTAATTTCCATATCATGATTTAACTGGCATTTTCACATTGAAAATGAGCCATTTCACCAGTGAGATCTTAAGTCTTGTTCTCTTCAGTTTAATATGGAAAACATCCAGGCGTCTCTGAGGACCCTTGTCTCTCTCCACTGCCACTCCCTGCTCTATAAAACTGGCATGCTATTCCCAAGATGAGAATCCCACTGGACTATGTGAGGACTGTGCATTAAAAACCCCTCCAGTCCCTTCTAAATCTAGAAGTGGAAGACAGAAGGGGCTGGAGACACATCCTGTGAGGGTCACTCGGCAGTTTTCACCTTATTGTCTTCGCAGTCATAAAAATTTGCCTGTGGCTTCTTTGGAAAATGATGTTGAGCTGCCCACAAGATGACTTTTTTTTTTTTTTGGTATCCTTATGGAAAGTCTACACTTTAAGAAGGCATTTTTGTCACCTTGCCAAAGAGAAACTACTTGGAGATCTCTATTATGCACATTATGCATTAAAAATGTCAGCGGTGTAATGGAAATTTGAAAAGATGTAAAGATTTGATCAGAGGTTATTTAGAATGATGAAAAACCAAAAACAAAAAAAAGAAGCTTTTTCAGAGCTTAAATGGACAAGTGTTGCAGCAAGCCTCGCAGCTGGCCTGCTTGAATATGGATTGCACTGCAGGGACATTTTACACCATTGCTAGGTAAACAAGCATGAATGCATGAATCAATTCAGAACAAGTTAATGAGAGCAAAACTGACTTGTGCAATCAAAATTTGGCTGCATTAGCAGCCATTATCATTCTGTCATTGCTTTAGTTTCACATGGATGAAAGTGGATTAATGGTAAAATGTATGATTGCTAAGGGAATAAGGGTATTTGGTGAGGCGAGTGGAGGCTTAAAGCTGTCAGAATATCACTTAGTCAACAAAAGATTCCAGTCAGAAACATGTAGTATAACTTGTAAAGAAACACTTGCCCTCAACACAGCCAGAGCAGGTTTCAGCCATTTTAACTGGCGCCATCAGTCTCCTCCAGGTAATGCAATTAGATGCCACTAATATCTTGGGATGCTCTTCAAACTGCAAAAGCACTTTTGCTAAACAGCACACACTGTAATAACTAGTGACAGCACTCAAGGAGGCAGATTGAAAAAGCTTTTGCATGTGATTGGTTCAAGTAATTGCACATACAGAATGCTCCGACTGAGAGAAAACTGAAAACAGATGTTATCCAAACCTATGCTGGCTTGTTTGTGTTGTTCTGAGGCATGATAACTTGGGTTAAAGCATGCATACTAAATTTGGTAGGTGGGCTTGGGAAGCCATAAAATGGAATTTATACTTTTGCTCTCCATTTGTTTGAATTCAGCCTAAAGATCTGTTGTCTAGGTGTCTGTGTAAAGATGAAATCAAGTGACTCAGAAAAAAAGAAAACAAAAAACCCCATCATGGTAAATGAGACTCCTCTCAGACGTTATGTATGTCCTTTGGTATTCACATTTAGAACCACCTACTATAGCCCCAGAGTACACTGAGGGAAGTTGCCTAGCTTTCAGACCATCAATACATCATGGCAATCTTCTTGCTACTAAAACTCAGAACAGTCAAAGTTGCCCACACTTAACTCATGCAGGCAAACAAATGTATATAAAAGCACATATGGTGCATCAAGAAAAGGCCACAGGACTGCAGACATAACTAATCAAAAGTTCATTGAATTATTGTAATCTTAGCTTTAATCTCTTCACTTGACGGATTAACTAGAATATCAAAGAACACAATGCAATATAACTAAATAGGGCTGATCAGGAGCTGAGATAGTGACTATGTATCCAGAGAAACAGAGATAGAGAGACAGAGAGTGAGGGAATAGGATCTGCTTCTTGCTCCCACTATTCCCCTCAAGGCAACGTCAGGATAAATCTTCTAAGGGATTATCCCGGCTACACAATGTTCTCTGTTCTGCCCATTGTATGCCTCTTTAAGCACAATTGATAAATTAGTTATTTATATTGTGCATGGATCAAAGTCAAACACTGGATTTTCTTTTGATTGTCTGGTTTGGGAAGCATTACAAATAATCGTCTGTGTGTGTTCCTTCTTGCCAAATTCCACTGCGTAGACATTTATGACATTTATTTATCTGTATAAGATTACAACTAGAGGGTGGAATTGCTAACAAGCCAGCAGTTTCACTTCTTTATAACCAAAAGGTACTTTGCAGATAGATACAGGAGATACCTTCAGAGAAACTTATATAGCTCAATAGGGGCCCAGTCAGTCTTAAATGACTTGCACATGGGCTCAGATATCTCCGAGGGAACCCTTCTGCTTTTAATTTAAGGTAAACTAATAGCTTCAATTATTTGTAATTAAAAAAAATATATATCTGCTTTAACTGTGTCTCATCCTCTTCACTTCCTGCTGGCAGCTCTCTCCTCAAAAGTTCATGAATTTTAATTCATTTTGGTGGTTAGGCCAATCCCCCTGTTGTATGAAGCGACAGTTTTAGTCAAATTGAATTACCCTCTCTGTGTTTCACTGCTCTCACCTCCTACTGTCCTCATTTCTCTCAATCTCTTTCTCCTCCCACTTTCCTTTCATTTTACTCTTCCTCTGTTGCCTTATTTTACCTATCCCTTACAACTTCCTTATTTTCTTCATACACTGCCTCTAGACAGCAGTATGTCTGTGTTTTAACTCTGGTTGCCCCTAGCACATGTAAATGACTTTGCCACTTGATGTTTGAAGAGAAAAGATGAAGAAAAAATCCCTAAGTGCAAAATCAAACAGATAAGAGCCAAGAATCTTCACGTTGGTGGGAAATGTGTGTCTTGACATGCGCTGCCTTTCATGTTTTCCTTTAAAGTAGTCAAGGACAGTTAGTTTTGGAGGAATTCTAATCCTGAACATTAAGGATATGATTACGGGCTCATTTCTGTAACATAATTTTTTTTTTAATGAGAAATCTAATGGAAGGGAAGCGGAAGTCAATATAACTTTAACACTGAACAAACCTGATGTGTAAAGGTGTTATCATCCAGCCCCATACGTGTGGCCCTGAACTCCTGAAATAGTCTACCAAGTGATATTCACATAGCAACCAGTCACAGTTATATAATAATAATAATAATAATAAAAAAAAAAATTCTGCAAGCGAGTAAAAATCTCACATGTCAGGAAGTTGGTTTCTCAGTGTGTTTGATGTGACCCATATTACGAGAAGTCATTCTAGTGACCTCTGAGGTGTTATCTCCAAAAGGCAAACATGGCAGCATTACTGCCCCTTCCTACTTGCTAGTATGAAAATATCTGACTTTGCAAAGATTCAGTCTCTCTTTATCTGCAGTATCACACTTTCAAGGTTAAATGTTGTATTAAGAATATGTTAGATAAAGGTGTTAGAGTAAATTACGGGGATAAACATACATCCCTAACAGAGTGAAGCAGTTCTTAGGGACTAAAAAATACTCAGCTTTGCATGTCCTGTGGTGCGGACAGCAGCATCCTAGGTGAGATTTAATTCAATTCAGCTCAATTTACTTTTTTTATATAGTGCAATTCACAATACTTTAAATTTTACAGTAAAGACCCTACATTATTGGAGAGAAAACCCCAAGCAGGTCAGAAAGAGCATGATCAACAAAAAGGTTTTCTTTTGGTGGAGGTTAAGATTAAAGATATAGTTGGAATAATTAAACAGTTATACTCTGGAGTCTAAAAGGTTAGGATCTATCAAGTGATCCTTCTTAAGGTCCTCTTGTAACTTCTGATGCGGAGCGCTTCGTCCTTCTCTGACCTGGATCGTCAACAGTAAACCCATTAGAAAGAGAACACCAGATGACAAATAACCCAGCATCATGCTGAGCATTCATCTGCCACATTTGTCTGAGTGACAAAGCAATTCTTGCTGGCAGGGAGGGTCATCTTACAGGCTTGCTATGCATGTGGCCAATCCATACACACTGCATAAAACTCAGAATCAACTCCCAAGATCTTATTGATAATGTTCATACTCTATTAAGGTTGGGGGTGGGGTGGGGGGAATCACCATTTATTGACACATCCATTCATTAAGCCCCACAGAGGCTTAATTGAAATTGTCTGGAGGGGAGACACAGGCCTCCATTTTTACCCAGCATGCCTTTAAGCAATGAAAGAAGCAGTTCATCCTTGACAAGTTGGATAAAACTCCATAACTTAACCAGAGAGACTGGACACCCATGGCAATCTCTTTGTTGTGTCTAAAAATAGTGGGTCCCACAAGTCCCTCTTGAAAAAAAATGGGGAAAAAAAGGGAGAATTCGTTATTTCATTATATCCCCCTACTCTGACTTACATACACAGCAGAGGAATTGCATTTTTTTTTTATCATGGCTGTTGCGAGGAGCTGTTTACTGATCCCCAGCAGAATAGCAAGGCACAAAAAGAGCTAGAGATCCACTCAGTGCATCCTCCCCTCAAGAGGCACACATGATCTCATGTTATCCATGTTTCCCCCAAAGTCATATGTGCATCATGTCAGACTTGAACTAGGGAACTCAGCCTTTTCAGTCACTTTGTTAAATAATGCATCAAGGCGCTGAATAGAGCTAACTTAATATGAATCCAGGATTCAGTGTTGCATCATCTTTTGTGATGTCTTCATTTAATTTATATTTTACTTCCCCTATATGTAATGCATACTTAAGCAGTTGGGTGCATTTTTATGTCCCTAAGAAACTTTCATTGACTCACTGCCACTCTGCTGTGCACTTGCACTGATAGCCCCCTTTTTTAACTTTTGTGATCCCCCTTTGTCTTGTCAGTGTCCAGAGCTAATGCATAGCAATCACTGCATGCTGTGAAATATTCTTTGATTACACTCTCATCATATTGTTCATTTTGTTGGACAGTCTAAAAAACTGCAGTTTTCAGGAAAGGTTTTTGTTCAGAAAGTGGTACATTGAAAACAAAAATCCAAACGTGTATACCTATAGAGATGAAGTTAGATTGGATTTGCTTTCAGGGTTACATAGGTGTACCAGTCATTCTGAAACTCTTCCTAAGCTTGCTATACACGGTCATTGTTTGCATTGGAAAGGATTCTCACAATGCGATTCCAAATGATTTGCAGACATCGGCTGATGTGAGTCACTGGGCAAACAAATGTGGTGTGTCTGGGTGACCTTAATCACTTCCAGGTTCATCGAGACTCAGATTTCACTTGTGTGCCTTATTTCAGGTCATTGCCTCAAAGTCAAAATAGGGCACAGTCATTATCTGAGGGAGCATCACACAATCATCCACACAATACAATAAGGTCGGCACAATTCACTGAAGTCATTGAAATGCTGTCCATTATTTCTGGCTTTGAACACGTGTGTTCTCCATCACAAGCAGCGCATATCTGTATGTGTGGATTACAGGTAATCTAAGTTGAGCAATACGTCTGCCATACCTATAAATTTATTTTGCTGAAAAGTGTACATGGAAAGAAAGTTGTGGAAAGAAACAAACACTTATATATATATATATATATACAGTATATATATATATATATATACAGTATATATATATATATATATATATATATATATATATATATATATATATATATATATATATATATATATATATATATATATATATATATATATATGTGTGTGTGTGTGTGTGTGCAGAAAGAGAAAATACAGTAAATGCCTTCTTTTTTTTTGCCATTGTAAGTAAGTCTTAACAGTAAAATGGTATCTCAAAGTGTGTGTGAGAAGTACAAGTATCTGACATGAAGCCTTATTATTTCATAATAAGTCTCTTACCATTCAAAAAACACAGACCTCTTCTGCAAACACTGTCATAATACCATGAAGAAGTATGACTGATCTTGGGAATGAATTGTTGCTGTTTTTGAATACTGAATGCCTTGAAATTCTTCATGCCAATCTGTGAATATCACACACATTGCTTAAGAAGTCTCTGCAAAATATCCCTGATTCAATTATTCTTTTGCATTTCGAGGTCTTGCTGTCTGTTCGCTTTTATTGTTGCATATTTTTGGACATAAAGTTTACGCTATTAGCCGCTGTATATTAAAAGCTGTTTCCCATGGATGAAAGGGATTTGGTCAACAACTTTTTAAAGACACTGATATGCTTTGTTTCGTTTTGTGACCATGTCAGTGTTGTGGCTTCAACTGGCAATGTCTTAACATTGCTAAAAGTAAAGGTCCAAGCAATTAGTATGAGCTGCATGATGCGTGTTACCACTGCCTAGCATTAGCTTTATGTGGTTCACCCTCTAATATTCTCTGTTAATGGTTCTGCACATACTCCTTGCTGACATCAGCTTTCAAGCACATCACATCAAATACATTTTTATTATGAGGAAGCACTTAAATAGCACAGCGTGGATGAGAAGAAACAAATGCAATAACTGCATCAATTATAGCAAGTATCACACAAGGATATCAAGCTGTGGTGATAGGTGCAATTACAATGTATAATGTTTGTGTGTCTCATGCAAATTGCTTTGAAAATGACCATTCCCCTCGAAATGCTTGTTTGAGAGTGCTTGACTCTTTTACTTGTGTCTGGATGAAGTGAGAGCACAGACAGACAATCAGCATGTCATTGTGAATATGTGGATTAACTTTGCACTGTGTACATGCTTGAGTAGGGATGCATTCTGGGCTGCTTGTCTTTTGTGCTTCTACCCCAGACTTTGAGCCTGACAGCTACGCACAATATCCTGTTATAGAACACAACTGCAGAGACAAAGAAAAACTGGATGCAACAAATGCTTTAGTTAAATAATCCTTCCGCACACATATGCCGTGCACAGTTCTAATTAGTCAATGGGCTGATCTCATTTGTTCAAATGCTTTTGTCGCAGGTGTCCAGTCCAAGCTGAGAAGATTGCCAGAGGCATTAAGTTAGAGAGGTGAGACTTAGGGAACTAATATAAATGGCTTAATGGCTTACATACTGTCATGCTTACAACTTCCATGAATGCTATCAAAACTGCTACTGCAGTTTTGATAACATGCACGTAAGCTTTCAATAGCAGTGCTATTGGAACCTTACAATTTTAGGAGAATAACTTAACATCTGTTATTTTCAGTATGTGCTGCTGAAATAAGGAGAACATTTTCTTCTTTTTCTTTCTTTTTATTACCTTACAACACTGAGGTGAAGGGGCTTGACTTTGTCTGTTTTTACAATAGTTCCGCACACTAGCTGTTCAGTGCTGAAGTGTTACAATTGCCCTCAAGCAGTTTTTAGGGTTCATAGTGTGTTTGTATGTCATCACACTGAGCACGAGGTGGCCTCAAAAGGAAGTATTAATGGAGATATCACGCGTGGGAAGTCGCCTTACTTGTTGGATACGGTATGTCCACTGTACCAGAACAGCAAGTGTTCAAAATGCAGTGATTAGCACAGTGCCCAGTTTATTTTAACAGGGTTTGCAATGGGACTAATCAGGAATTAAGAGTTAGCATCTACTTTAAATCGCCTTCTTTACACGTTAGTGGGGGTGCTCAGGATGGGAAAAAAGCAATTGTCTGTGGTCTCCTGATTATCCCCTCCAAAAGCCTATAATCTGGCTGAAAGCTACTAAAGAGTCAAGCAGCAAAATAAACAACATTGATTATCATCCCACTGTTCTTTTTTCTTCCCCCCCCAAAGTAGACCAAGCTGTGAGCCAGAGAGGGAGGGGGGGTGAAGGTTAAGGTTGTGCCTTCCCCGTCAGCGCCATCTGCTTGGGCAAATGTTAAGGCAGGCTAAATACCCCCTGATTCCTCTGTTCAAACCAGATTATCAGCTATTCTAAGGAGGCGGACGAGCATCTTATCATCTCCCAATCTCTTTTACAAAAGCAAATCAAGAATTCTGTACGAGGATTACCAGGATTAAGGAGGGCACAGACATAGCCTTCCCTGGACAATGTCTTTAAGTTGCCGCCTTCTATTCTGGACACCTACAGCTTGCAAACATGTATGCCTCTTGTCATGACAAAATCCTTAACACTGACTAATTCTCTTGAGCTAAAACATCATTTCTAGGAACAGTTGTTTTAGTTATGCGTGGAGTATTGTTAGTCTGCTTTAGAAAGCGCAGTGTTCAAATGCAGACAGCTGAAACCTGATTTACATATCACTAATCATTACATGCCATCAGTCAAGCAACCCAGTTACATTTAGAAAAGAATATGTCTTTCTTACACAGTTTTGACAGCATCAATGTTATTGAACAATAACCTATAGTGGGACATGGCTATGAAAGATTGCCATACAGGTATTCCACTGTATGCTTTAAAAAAGCTACAACTACTGATTGTCTTGCAATAGGATGACACCAACTCCAACTATCACACCTGCCCCAACAACCATCACAAGCTACACACTTCCAAGACTGCATCCCCTGACATTATTGCATTGACCAAAAAAACAAAACAAACAAAAAAAAAAAACTCCTTCCACAACAGGAACACTATAGAAGGGACAACTCCACTCACTTTTGGGAATCACATTTTCTGCCGTCTGAAATCAGCACTATATGAAGTTGTTTGCAGAGTATGACATTTGACTTCAAGTTTTTTTAAGGAATCACTTTGTTGTAGTTAAATTACACTAAGTGAGATGAAATGACTCCAACACTTTTGATCCTGCTCTGTATCAATACAGTGCTGTGGCTGGTAATGAGGAACTAATTTCAACTCAAACATCCTTTATGTGACTGCTAGTTTGTTGCAGATGTCCACAAAACGTAGGTGCACCACTAGTGCCCAGGTGGTAAAAAAGGATTAAAAAAAACCTATAAAGCATCTTGGTAATTTTTCATTTTGCCCAATCTTCACATCAGTCTATTTTTCAGGGGAATTAGAGCTGGGTGTACGTAAGCGAAGCAAAGCTTGAATCCAGTGTAATGGCAAGGGTACTATCTGTTGAAGAATGTTGTAAAGCTCATTTATCTGTATGAAGTAATGCGCATTCACAAAAGAATTCAGAAAAAAATACAATGCAATATAATAATATAAATCAGGTACTGATAAAGCCATGTTAACAAATGGGAAAGTATAATTTAAGAATTCTATGTGGTTACTAATCAAAAGGTATTATTGAGCCCACACAAGAGATCATGATGGATTTCTTTACCTGTGATATTTTAGGAAATACAGATACACACTAACTGTCTTAGGGGCACACCAGAGAACCATATGCTCCTTGCACACTAATGGCGTCCACTGTTTTAGATCACACTTTTAACAAGGAACAAACAATTGTACAAGCAATCGATGTTCTTCAGATGCCTGCTCCACAGTCACACCTCGTTTAATCAACAGAATTGTTTTCAATGAAAACAATCTCCAGGCTGTAGAGCTACTCAGTGTCTCAGAAAGAACCACACGGCAGGCTTCCACACTGATTTGATTGTTGCACACACAAAGGTAGATAGACCACCGCAGCAATGGGGGATGATTGAATTATTCAGTTTGGCAGAGATTTGGCAGCAATTGTGTGGAGTGTTGCCTTGAGTGGAGTGCAACAGAAAAAACAGCATCTTCTTGTTTCCTGCACCACTGCACAGAACATGCATAAATAGCCTCTGCTTACACAGTCAGTATTGCTTCGGGACAATTTCACATCATACCCTGAGCATGCTTGCTGCTTGTTAAATTGACCTATACCTCCCCAAAGACAACCAAAATATTAAATGCCTTCATTTTAAACCTGTTCTCATATATATATATATATATATATATATATATATATATATATATATATATATATATATATATATATATATATATATATATATATATATATATATATATATATATATATATATATATATATATATATATATAAATATATATTTCACCTATTCATGCATGAATTGAACTCAGAACCTCAGTTAACAGTGTTTTTATTCCTCTTTTGGCATGAAAAAAAACACAATGCAACTGAAATTTTGTTTATGAACCTATTTTTCATGGAGTTTCAAACATGTCCACTCAGCTGGACACCATGCATTTGACTTTTGAACCACAGTAATATGTATTTAACAAACCAATAACAGAAAATAATATTGCATCCTCAGATCCACTCTCACTACTGCTAACATTGACTAATCATGACCCTATTAATTACAGTCAAATAACTAATAACAATAACAAAAACAACATCCCATGACTGGTGAATAGGTAGCTGTGTATGGGATGATGCACAAGCATCAACTGTGTTGGCTGATATACAACTATAACATCAAAACACATGCAAGAGAATGGATGGATGGATGGATGGATGGATGGATGGATGGATGGATGGATGGATAGATAGATAGATAGATAGATAGATAGATAGATAGATAGATAGATAGATAGATAGATAGATAGATAGATAGATAGATAGATAGATAGAGAATACATGCAATGCAGTCCTCAGATAACAGAATTAAAAATTCTTTTAAACAGTGAGTTGAGAAAGCAACTGAACCAGCCATTTAGTTTAAACAATCTTTAATCTTGAATTGTAATTCTATACTGTCTGCAGCAGATATCACTGATCCCAGAGGAGAATGTGAGTGACTTGTAAAATCAATGTGTAATGGTTTTGCCATCTCAATTACTCCTTTGCAATCTTTACCACATAAATAACAGATATGCTTAAGTTTCATGTTACATTTATTAGAGGCAAAGAACTGATAACAGGGCTGATTTACTGATTGCACTGATTGTATTGTCAAGGTTGAGGAAAGTCAATGGGCCAGCCATGCAATCTTTGTCTGGTATAGAAAACTTCACATATGCTTTCTGATTAATGCTGGAGTTCAGTATTCTTAACCAGTAATAAACACACTCTTAAATAATGCAGTAAGTAGTTGACGTTACAGGAAAATAAGAAGTCGCTTTGTTACTGATGAAACAAAGAAAGTGGAAAAAGAAACATATACATATAATTAATGAAGAGCATATGGTAAGCCCTACCACCAGCACAACCAATGGATGAATGTGTGCATGTGTAAAGTCCAGTATGATGCTCCATCTGCAGACATATCATTGCATTATACAATATGTAATCAAACTTAGTACATATAACTTGCTTGCTGGCCTGGTAAATGAAATTGAATACTGCCTTCTCATAAATCATGAATCAATATGTCAACAAAGAAACTCTGCTAATGCTGTGCTCTGTGACATACTGTAATGTAGCTGTGGTACAAGCTTTAATAGCCATATTAAAAAATAAAAGTACTGAATTTTATGTGTCCTTGCTAACATCCAAATTTTCTAAAAGCAAACAAACAAAAGCAACAAAATGACTCATCCACAGACAGAGCAAGAAAATTGTCTGTTATAGACCACAACAGCCCAGCATCCACTGAGGAGTTTTCCTTTCCTTGTTTCTTTCTTAATTTGTATCAAGAAGCAAAAGAAAACTCAATTTATCACATACCACTCATGAACAAATGACAAGACTCATTAATGGCGTGGCTGTTAAATTTATTTATGGTTCGTTTGAAAACATTTATTACCTAATTATATATAAAAGAAAAAAATCAAACTGAATTTATGTTCCTCAAAGAGATACATCTGCCTTATTATCTATCTCCGGTCCCTGTTTTTTTATGCCAAGACAGTGCATTTATCAGATTTATATTTATCTATTAATAGAAAGCTGACATTTATGCACTCTCCATTGGAAGATGCTTTTCTTGAGTGTGCACCATTTTCTCAAATCACCAAGGACACTTTTCCCACAGGAACTGATTAGCTCTCTTGGTTTCAAAATGTGAAGTAACTTTGATAAGCAATTAAACATTTTCTGTTGTCTCTACCCAGGCTTTGTTTTGTGCCTTTCAAGTCTGTATTTTTGGATCAAATCCGTATAAACACTGCATAACACAATGTTTGAGCAGCGGTTATTGTACTTTCTCGCATCAGTCTCTCTCAGATGTGTAAAACCCTGTTTTTGCACCCTACTGTACATCATAATAGCAGAGTTATCTTTATCAAATGATCATTATCAGCACTCATAGAGGAGAGATAAATAAAAAAAAAATGTGTTGGTCCAAAAAAAGCTTCTGTTTGGCTGTTTTCTGTCTGCGCACTTCAAAGGATGTGTTCTTCTCATAATTTCCATAGCTTTTTATCTGTAAGCTGTTCCTAATTAGCGATGTAAATCTTTTTTTTCTTCTTTCTCCTATTTAAGTGCTATACTGTTGCAAAATGTAAAAAGAAATGTATGGGTGGGGGTTTTTTTTGTTTTGTTTTGGTTTTTTATCACTGAAATGAACCTATTAATGCTGTCTAAACCAACACAGCCACACATATTTCTACAGGCCACAGCCTGTTTTACCAATGCTTAATGTCACCAACTAAGTGTATATGAGAAAAACAACAGATTATTCTGCAACGTGTGCTCGCCTCATTATAGTCTTACTGTTCTCATCAGGCAGACACAGTATCGTGTGCAGAAAACTGTGTGATGCAAACTAATATTGGATGTTTAAAACAATGAATAAGAAGAGTCATCAAAATATGCAATACAATGCAAAAGACTTTAATAAATTTCAGAAGCGCACACATACATAAACAAAACATTTACAGTTTTCTCCACACTGGCAAATCAAAGTCAATTACAAAGATCATGTAAGGTGCATATTGTACTTCACATTGAATAAAAGTGAGGTTTTCCGTCTCCCTTACAAGGACAAAAGCTTTCCCCTTTATGCTTTTTTTTCTTGTCTTTTCCCCAAAGATCAGGCAAATCTAATTATTACACAGTGCTAGGATGCTATGTATATTTTATACTGTGGCTCCTACGCAGTAGTGAATACATTTGATACCATAATTACATGAATATACCTTCTTAAATAATAACAACCTGCCTTGCAAAGAAGTGACACGCATAAAATTAAAAGCTTTAAAATGGACACAGTCTGTACAACCATGACAGATTAAAGATTGGAACAAAATCAAAAAGGCGCCTTGTCTGTGCAGTCATTTCATTTAACTATATATATATATATATATATATATATATATATATATATATATATATATATATATATATATATATATATATAGTCTCTTAACGAAGGAAAAAGACAGCCCCCAGCAAAGTCCATCTGTACAATTCTAACTGACTACGCAGACTTTGTCCATTTTAATTACTCTAATTCTATGTTTATATTTCTGTACTGAAGGTGCCTTTTAGGCCTTACCTAGCGAAGACATTTAGCTTACCAATTAACAGGACTATTGAACAATAATGCTGCAAACCCATCAAGCCAGTTACTGGTGTGTACTGTAGAAATGATTCAGTAAGACATAATGTGCCATGATGGTTCTATGAGTGAAGGAAAAAAGTAGAAGAAAACAATGTTCTTAATAAAAAATATGAATTGCACCATAGTGGATTTATCTATTTATTTTTCATCAAATCTTAAATTATTGCTGTTCTTAAACTGAATTCTGTTTATTTGGTGTTCAGTCTTTTTCTCAGAAAATGTCTTTATTCAATGTAAATAAGTGTACAAAGTCAAGTATTTTTTTTTTTGCTTGAACCCAAGAAATCATATTAATGACTGCCAGAGGATTATAATTATCATTTTTTTCCTACCATCTGGAGTCATTTTAATATGGATCCCAACAGTTAAATCAGTTCCGACTTAGAAATAGTAAGCGACACACAAAAGGTTAGGCTTAGCGCTCTTCAAATCTGCCCTACATAAACAGCTTTTGATTATAACCCCAGCAGTTAGTCCCTTGTGATTGTGGCTTAGCTTAAAGTATTAAACTTGTCCTACCATTTCTACCAGTGTAATAACAGCATGGCGATCGGTAGCACAGTTGTAAATCACTACGAATGTGGTTGGTATTGCAGGGCCATGCATGTATCTGTAACATCAGCCACACTTGTCACCAACAATGTTATCAGTTGCAAAAGTAGAAATATAAGAGGCGAATGGTGACAGACATGGTACACTGTGCGCGGGCTCAATACTAATGGAAGCCTACAGGTCATAGGCTTTGCAGCATAAATATATTAAAAATCATTAGTTCTGCTCAAGCCCAGATAGAGCAACATCAAATGATACAAAAAATATAAAGTAGGAAAATAAAATGGCCACCAGGCAGTTTTGAAAACAAGGCAAATCAAATGCAATCAATAAATATAAACACCATCAACTCTGTGATAGATATACATACATACATATAAACATACTTTACAGATCTACTGACTGTATTTGACACCTATTTTACAGAGTGGGTGCTGGAGTGGGACATTTTTGGAGGAGGGCATGGAGCATACAATATCATCCTCATTGACACAGGTAAATAATAGCAGAGGACTCAATAAAGCATTTCCAACTTCCAGCAGATTCACACGAGGGGCTTTGTCAAGTTTCAGGCAGCCACATGAAGCATTGTCTGTTTTCTGTGGCACCCCCCCTCCCAACCCCCTCCAAATTTATCTTTTCATTCGATTGTATGAAGAGGTGCGGTTTGAGGCTGTAGAGGCAGTAAAGTACTTGTTTTCACCTCTTCAGTTCTTGCCTTCCTTCTTTCCTCTCTGCCCTCTCTCTCTCTCTCTCTCTCTCTCTCTCTCTCTCTCTTTTTTCTTTCTTTTCTCTCTTTTGGGAGCTAGAGATTGATTTTAATCCTGTGGGAGCGAGCTGTACCTGTGCCACAGAGTGTGCCATAGTGTGGTGGTTTCAGTGCCATCTCCTGAAATATAGAGAGACAGACAGATATAGGGAGATTGTCGTTACAATATCATTGAGCTCTTAGCAGCCTATGCTGTAGCCTTATCAGTGTGAGGCTACGTTGAACACTGATTAAAGAAAACTCCGAAAAGAGTGTAGATGATATTTTTAAAAAAAAAAAAAGAAAAGAAAAGAAAAGAAAAGAAAAGAAAAGAAAAACATTCTTCAAGGTACGGCTGGCAATCAAGTCATTATCTTGTCAGGTTTCCTTGAAGAATGCTACAGGTGTCACATACTTGTGCATTTTCCTGTACTTATCAGAGCATGCAATTTTATCCAATTACCACTCCCAATTTGTCTTTTTTTTCTCTCCCACCACACTAGTGCAGCACTCTTTATTTCCCCTCAAAAAAGAAAAAAAAAACCAAAACAAAATAAATAAATAAAAACATTTGGATTAATTTAGGCCCAGTCTTTATTTCGGACCCTTGCCAGTGGGTCCTCTGATATGTACAGAATATGACATTTTGCTGTTCCTCACAAAGGTAGCAACACATCTGTGAATGTCTGAATCAGGAAGAATCTGACTTGATAGTGCTTACATTAACAAAGCACAGTGATTACATGTGCAATGACTCAACAATGACTCAACAGAAATAAAAAAAAAGAAACAAACAACAAAAAAGACAAAACAAACAAACAAAAAACTACAAACAAAACCATAATCAGTTGTAAGGATTTCAAACTGGCATTGAAATTGACTGATGTGCCTAGTTAAATCATAGTTTCTATGCCTGGCTGTGCACCCACTACCATTAAGCAATACATGGTAGTGTTATGTCCTATTTATTGACTCAGTTGCGTATTGCTCAACCAGCGATGAAGAAGAATTCCTGTAGCATAATGCTGACGTTCGGCTCCGCTCCGTGTGCAGCTTTCCAGCATGAAGAAGAGGTTCGGCATCGACTCCGCATGCAGATGCTCACGTGAGTCCTCGTAAATTAATTTTGTGTGGGCTCCTCCCGGTCCACGAAGCCAATGCTAACACACAGCGTGCACCTGCTAGATTCCACGTTCTTGCATGTATAAAAACAAGAAATCATAGAAAATGCTGGTAATATTGTTGTTCTTATATATAAGAGTTATATTATATAAGAGAAAGAATCACTAATTAAGCTAACCCCACTAGCTGTCTTTGGAGTGTGGGTGGAAACTGGAGAACCCAGGAGAACCCACAAAGAAACGGGGAGAACATGCATGCTAATTCTAAACTGCCCATATGTGTGAGTGTGAGTCTGTCTCTCTGTGTCAGCCCTGCGACAGGCTGGCGACCTGTCCAGGTGTACCCCACCTCTGGCCCTATGATAGATAGGACAGGCTCCGCTGCCCCACCCCGTGATCCTGAAAAGGATCAGCAGAAGAGGGTGGATGGATGATGGATCTTAGAGAAGGGGCAGAGAAGCTCAGCAGATGAGAAAACATATCTTTTCTTCTTTGCTGAATGAAATGCTGCGGTGCCTCCCAGGGCAGGAAGTTCTGCTCATTCTCACTCATTATAATGAGTAAGGCTCCACTAATCAATATTTTTAATAAAAGCAACGGCTGACGCGACTCAGAGACGAATGTAATGCAGCCACTGTGGATTTCAGCCTTTCTTTTTGCTGATGGCTTGCTTCTTAGAAGAACTGAGGTATGTTTGCTTAAACTTAAATCAGAGGTAAGCATTTGCTTTTTTTGAACCATAGTTTTAATCCAGCTGAAGTTATCCACCTGCTACATGGACAGAGACTTCTGTGAGACGAGAACAGAGCACAGAGAGACCGTTACAGGGAACAAGAAGGCCGAATTTTAAATTCTGACAGTCCCAACTTTGGGATAAATAAACTATATTTTGTCTTTTATCTTAATGTCTGTGTCAGAAATCTGTGATGCATCATGCGGGGGAGAATATGAGTGAGGGCCACAGTTTTTGATAAGGTCTTCGTTTGGCTCATCTTCAGCTACATCGAGCTGTTTTGGGCAAACACACCCAACCATCATGGCGTGAATGTGCGACACATCCTGATCCGAGCGCATCAAATATCGACACTCTGGCATCTCCAAAGTACCGCCGGTGGTTCTCTTCAGGAGGTGGGAGAGCAGCTGTTAGCCATGAGAACGTGGTTCCTGCCCTTTCTTGGAAGTTTCATGTCTCGGGTTTCATTTGCCGATTCGATTCTTTTTCACCAACCTTTTGGTTTTCCTTCCCTGGTTCGATCGTGGCGAAAACACAGCACGAGGACAACGGATTGCCCTCGCACCGTCAGGTCCTTCACGAGCACCCGTGAGTGACAGTTTGACGGTGTGTTCGGCATTCCTAAAAAAGGACAGTGTGAATGTGGCTTGGAGCTAAAAGAACAGCTGAGCGTGGGAATGCAAACAGGCTGGAGTGAAGAGCTCAAGTGTAGCTCCGATTCTTGGCTTTATGAGAAAGGCTCTTGATGTCATCAAGAATAGAAAATGATCTCAGCTTTGCACATAAAAGTTTATTCTTGATCACTGAAATACTATTTTCACAAATTTGCAAGGTACATTTACGGCGGGAGTTCTGCACATCCACTGATAAACACGTCTGAGCTCCCTGCTGATCGTTCAAGTGATGTTCGACTCCTGTGTGTAATATTCCTGCTGCGGAAAGTCAAACTCTAATATAGTCGAGCTAATATAAACAGCACGTTAATAACGATGCATTAATGAACCCACAGTGATCAAATTCAAGGTAGCAGATCAGCATTTAGCAGAAACAGGAAAACTGCCGTCTGCTCATCACTCTTAGCAACATATGTAGCCAGAAACTTTTTTTAATCAACACATACTGTGTGTGTGTGTGTGTGTCTGTGTGCGTGTGTGTGTGACTAAACTATGAGGCCAAAAAGGTTAATGTGTCAGCTGTTCCACCTCTGCAGTCGCATAAATACTCAGTGAGAGAATATTAATGAAATTAGCTTCGTATTTTCCATTTCACACACTCAGCCAATAATTGGATAGCGACTCATCATTAAATCTATGACTAATTTCTTGCGATACTCAGCAATAAACGGTGGTGCTGCTCAGACTTTACGCAGGTTCAGGAACAAAGGAAACAACCTGAGCTTCAGCCTCACTCTGGGAAACTCGATCTTTTAGCCGTGGGGCTGATTTAATAGAAGTTACTACTAAAACAGCGAGAGGACGTAAACAAAGAAACCACCCGAGGTTACAGTCTGAAGTGGGACTGAGAGCCAGCAGGAGCCAGCCAATCTCTCATATCTGAACTCAGACGCAGCACCGCTGAGCTGAGGGTCAAGGACGGTTCACATTTTCCTCAGATTGATTAATAAGCACGTTTTTCACGCTCAGCAGCTTTTCAGTCGAGAACTCGTGTTGAAAAATGTATTTTTCTCTTACTTATTTCACACTTTCTCCTAAATTATTTACTATGACTTTATTCAGCAACAGAATGAATCCTGGTTAGGATTCTCCGAGTTATTTTATAAAGACGCTATAAGCTCTGGATTATTCACACGTTTCCACACAGAGAAAGCAACAGTTAGCTTCAGGTGCTACTTAAGCCAGAGGAAGTGAGTCTCATAACTGAAGCTGAAGGGCAGTGAAGGGGGAGCAGCTCCGGCCAGGAGGCTGCTAAAATGTCGGCGGTAAATCCGCTGGACGGGCTAAAGGTCTCAGCACCTCCTGTCCTCACCGCCGGCTCCTTCAGCCAAAAATGCAAAGACGGAAGAGCCCAAAGAAAACGTAGATGATCAGCTCGTCCATGAAGGAACGTGTTCTCCTGCATCTTTTGAGGCTACTGGCTGCTGATGTTTGTAGAGCCCTGCTTCAGTGATTTGACCTCGCTGTTCAGAGCAATGTCACAGTAGCGGCAAAATTACATTTAAAGCCAGTAATGTGTGTGTTCTTTAGCCGAGAGGGGCCTGCAGACGGGTTAAAGACACATTAGAAACGAGTGAATCCAGAATAAGAGAAAAACCTCTGGTCACAGTGAGCGGGCGGGGTTGTGGCGGAGGGCGGACATGAAGAGTTCCCAGCTTGAAGGATTTTAACTCTGACACTCACTGACGTCACAGGGAGCCGATGGCTCTCACACTTACTCTGTTTCAGAAACTTTCTGGTTACATTTACATGCAGAAAGACTCAGTTATGATTAGAAAAAATAAATCACGCTTTAGGTGTAAATATGATGGATGCCGCTTTTCTAACCCTTTAACTGCCCAACCAAGAAAACAGCTTTAAAAAATGTATTGCTTACAAGTTTGGGTCCATACCAACTTACTTACTTACATTTCCTCACGTCGTCTTTGACATATAGCCAAATGGCGGAGCAGGCAGTTAAAGGGTTAAAGCGTCGTGCGGTGTGACCTCTCACTGAAATCAGTCGGCCTGTTTGTAAAGAAAAAAATTGCAGAATTCAAAACTGGGCTGAAAACGTGCCCTCAGTGCAGAGACATCCAGCTTTCAGCACGGTGAAGTGATAGAAACTGTATTTACTCTGTTACTAATACCCAAATAAACTCCTAATAATGGTGATTTGTAACAGGAAGTGGTACCCTGGGCATCCAAGGTCTGGGTATAAAAGCTGGGAATGGCCTCATTTATTTGAGAATCCCATTTTTTAAAGCTTCAAGCTGGAGATTTTCAACATCTCCATCTTCATTTTTTTTAAAACCAGCAGTAACAAGCAAGCAGCAAATCTGACTGTGAAACATTATCAAATCACCGATAACAACGTAGCCCCACCCCTAAAGCTTTGACCCGCTTTTGACAGTAACGCAGCCCAAAATTTAAAACTGAACACGGTGAAACCACAAACTCATCACTGAGCTCAAAGACAGGAAGCAGCCGAGGGCCATTTTCCCTCTGGTGTCTGTACAACCGCATGAGCTGCCCTCTGCTGGCCATTGAAAAGAATGCAGATTTTAAGACAACGGCTGGCTTCATTTTTCAGACTTGGGTGGATGGATGGATGGATGGATGGATGGATGGATGGATGGATGGATGGATGGATGGATGGATGGATGGATGGATGGATGCTCCAAAGTTCAGGTTTTACAAACAGATCGACGTTTTTTGTCCTGTCCATGAAAAAATAGATGAATTTACTCCAGTGAGGCTAAGGTGGACGTACATTTAAGAAATTAGGATCACATCTGCTGAAGTCACACTCAGCAATATTTCTAACATGGAGATTTGACGCAGTTCAGTTTGTCTTAATTTGGGTGCTTTCACACTGTGCTGTATGATGACGGTACAATTAAAGAGCCCAATTCTTTATATACAGAATATATTTTCCCTTCCAGGGAAGAAGTCTGAGAGTGTAACTGGACCGAGTGAGGCGTGCAGTGCACGACTTGGACTAAATGCTGTGATCTCAAGCTTGTCTCTTTTTAAAAAAAATCTTTCCACTCGTTTATGAAGCAGTGCAGTCTGGGTAGTGAGGCCTCATTGCTGTAACAGTCTTGGTCCCAGTGTCGGGACCCTTCAGTCTGCTGGCCACTGTTCACCTGCATCCTTCTGTGTGCATCGATCTTAACTTTGACAATCCTGAGCACTCACGGAGCTGACTGACTAGGATGACTGTCATCTTCCTCTGTGACCGGGCGGGGCTGGTAAAAACAGCGGTGTTAGGTTTAGAGCAGAGAACACAGCTGCTCGGCTCCTGGAAGCGTTGTCTCCTCTTATTGAACGGAAAGGAGCACAGGCTTCTCTCGTCTCCTCCTGACCGGACATCACATCCAGCAGCAGCACAGTGCAGCCTTTTTAGCTGCTCTGGAAACTCCACTTGTTCAGATATTGCAACTTTGTAACGATCGCTCTGGGGTGCATCGCTGACCCACAATGCATTGTGCGCCCAATGTAATGGCAATCTTTTTCAAACCAATAAAAATGCTTCTTGTGTTTTCAGGCTCAAAGAGTCTGGGTCAGTTTGCACCCAAAGCAAAATAACGGGATTTATTGGAGCCTCTTGGTCGTCGTGTGTCAGCCTTCATGTCACACGTCATCCACCGCCACTCGTGCCAAACACAATGACGGCTGGCTGCAAAGCTAATGCCAACAGACACGAGGAGAGACTGGTGAGATTAATAAGGATCTAACTGCAGTCCTCGAGAGTAGCCGCTGTGTGTCCGAGTGGAAGCAGGTTAACTTAGCCGAGCGTCTGCATTGACAGCACACAGCAAATCAAACCCCCGTCACTACTTTCTCCTGATGAATATTCATGGCCAACACTCGCCATCAGACCCCATTGTGCTGCACGGCTCTGAGTGCAGGACATGAAGGCAAAAAGAGTTGATGCACATATTCATAATTATTGCTTCTCCTCTCCTCGCTGCATCAACTAGGTGCTTTCAACTGTTAGATCCGCCTTATTAAACCAAACTCCCGTCTCTTGATCGGAGACATTTAAGCCCGACGCTAATTGAATGCCGCCTGACATTTTAGCTCACCCAGACTCCTGCCAGACCTGACAAACACGTCAGTTCCTGCCTTTCAGTATAATTGGCTTTTCTACCTTGGCTCAGCTGGCTGCCCCTTATGGCGGTACATAAGCTAGCTGCGTGTGAAAACACAGAGCTACAAGTTCATTATGAATGAACAGAGACAAGACAAACAAGATCCGTTTAGATAATTAACCAGCAGCAATCCCACTTCAGACGTCTTCATCTGTCTCGAGGAACTGAAATAATGAATCCTTCACAGTTATCATCAATAAATAACACAACCACATATGTCATCTGGAGATGCCTTCTCCACAATATTTTACATCGGCATGCTTTTCGAGGGGAGCCCGGCTCTCCTTCTCTGACAATAGCACAGCTTTCGGTCCCCTGCTGAGAAAGCGGTCAATGTCCCGTGAAGGCACGTAAAAGAATATTGATGGAACATCCCCGGCTCACCTAGATTTACCCATCCTATCTTCTTTACAACTGCTCTCCTCTCCCTCTTCCATCTCAGCGCCTCGCGCTCTGTCAGGCCTGTCTCCCATCTCCCTCCATCTCCCTCCATCCCCCATCTCCCCGTCTGTCTGGATTTGTGTCTCTCAGCCCGTCTCCCCTCCTCTGTCGCTGTGTCTTTCCACGGGCTCCCGGGTGCTCGTCTCTCTGCTCGTCGCAGCCATTTGGAGATTGTGCCTTAGGCCTGACAGATGTTGCGTCCCCTCCGAGCGACCCCGACCTCCGTCACCATCACCGTCACCACCTCAGACTAAAGCACTGCTGTGCAGACCAGAGAAGCATGGCTGATTCGCTGGGATTCTTTTGGCACGCAGCGTGTCCTTAAAAAGCCGGTGGACCACCTCACCCCTGTTCGTTATCCCCGTGTAACACACACAGCCTCACGCACTAATATCAGCGCGCTGCACATACAGCAGGTGGTATCGCTCCAGGTATGTCTGGTGTAAGTAAGCATGTGTTGTAATGAATTGACCTGTTTAATTAGAAGTGACTTCATAATTTCACTGTAGCACCAATTTTGCTCTTGGCTAGTTTATGTAATATTTTCTGCTAAAAATACAAACTAAAATGTTTCTTTTGCTCTCTACCTCTCTGAATATTCATTCTCCATAAATAGCCGGGGATTCTCATCAGGATTTCTTCAGTCTCGAGGGGAAAACTGCAGCACATCGATTTAGTTTAGCGCTGTCCTCAAATAAGAGTCGCAGTCTTTATTTGCTGTTTTGCGGAACAAGAGACTAAAGCACGTCTGGAATTTTTTTTAACCACATAATACTTCATCACAGCATCAGCTCGGTAAGAATAACACGTTTAGAGATGTCTGTCCCTGAAGCTGCTGCACCAGTGACAAATTACATTTGTATATCTTTGAAGGCATCAGATCAGCACATCAGACATATTTATGAGCAGCGTGAGGCCATCGAGCTTTAACCTACATTGCACCGACACAATCGAGGCCTCGCACACCACACGGACCTCCCACCGAGAGCCACAGTGTGCCACACCTGCATTTTCAAACAGCTGATCAACGACAATGTCTTTGTCCTTTATCCTTCACCAAGGATCATCTGAAAGTCAAAACTCTGAGTGTACTAATTAAAATGGATAATATAACCCAGGTAATAATACTTATGATGTTTAAGTGTTTGTAAATCTGGGGATCAGCGCAGCTCCGTCCTCATCATTTTCATTTCTCTCCTTCAGTGTTTTTGTGCCTCCTAAAGAAATCATTTATTCAACATACAGTCGATATTTCACACACGATGCACGGTGCTGTAGCTTCCGTGGTTCTCACCGATCCCACGTGTGGCTGTAAGAGCGCCGGAGACAAACTGGGAATAACCGAACCTTCAGTTTCTGATGAACTTATTACTCCGTATTTATGGTTGTTTTTGAGCGTTTTAATGGTCAGACTGATTCTTGTACATCACAGTGATCCACAGGAAGTGACGCGTGTGTCCCACTCTGATTGTATCTCATTAAAAGCAGTGTCGCCGACATGAAGCAAACCCTTCATCAGAACTGTGCCAACTAAACCACTTCCCCCTCAGATCTTCAGTGTTTGACTTTAAACAGTGATGAGCGGCTACAGTCAGCTGTGTCCTCGTGTGGCACAGAGGAAGTCCAAGTTTCCTTATTACTGCAGCACAGAACTACACAAAAAGCATTGTTAGCTTAATGTGTCAGAGCTCTGTAACAGAAAACTCCTGTGAAAAGAACCAAAGTCCTCCTGTGCAGCTGCTGGATGATGGGGATGTGACCCACCAAAGGCCCTGACTGATCACGAGGAGGCTCACCCTGTGAGGTGATGACCCTGACCCTGTGCTATCAGAATATGTAACTGCTTCGGCAATCAGCTGACAAATAAGTGTGACGCTCCAGACCTTTTCGCCTTTCTCCAGCACTCAGGGTTAGGGATCAGAGCTATGCAGGGTTGGGGGTCGCCACCGATGATCACCCCACAGGGGCAATAAAAGGGGGAATCATGCTCTAACACTCTGCAGAATAAGGTGTATTTATCCTGAGGTGCAATAATCAGTGGTGGGGGTATATCTGTGTACCTGTAGGGACATAAATGCTGTCATCAGCAGGGTTACCAAACTGACTTCATGCTGCCGAAAACAGCCGCACTCAGTATGATGGAAGCATCCAGCTATCCGCAGCCTCGCTCCATTAATATTTCTGATGGCAGTAACAAACTCGCAGTATCCACGGGTGTAGCTCACAGCTCCATAAAACAATCACAGCCATCCACACGGCCCGACAGCCTGACTGTTTCCTGCACAAGGAACCACCGCGGCCCTGGAATAGACGGATCCGCAGCCGCGCTTCGCCGCTTGATTTAGAAAGTAGCCGTGCCCCACTTATCCCGCACGTCCAGAACCGGAGAGCCGTGAAAAAGGCTGTCTCGGAGCATCCGGTGCCGAGAAAGCAGCTTCAGCTCAGAACGGAAGGAGAAGCAGCGTAAAACAAACTCAGCTTTCATTGTTTTCTTGTTTGGGCTCATTCGGTGCATTTTTACACACGTTCTCAAACTTTATCCACTTTAATTATTTTGTTTTTCTCTAATTCATGGAGTCCGGTAATGATGCTGTCAAAAAGAAGTTTTTCTCATGTGCTTCTTTTCACTGAATTCATCCATGGTCCTGGTCCTTCAAAGACGTGATCCCATCAGGAAGCTGCTCGGCTAACGGGGAGCGCACACATTTCTGCATTCCTATCTTCGACATCAAGTGTGTAAACTGATGATATGTATTTGTATATTTCACTAACATCAGTAAAGGAGTGAGAGAGATGTTTTTCCTTTCTGCTGCTGCAGAGAAATGCATCAATATTATATAATGCTGAGTATTTATGCATGAAATTCCTTGAAGCGTTTGCATGATGATGCAAGGCCTAGGACATTTTTTTTCTTATGGATTCTGTTTGTCTTCCTGCTAAATCTTTTTTTTTTTTTTGTCATCGCTATTTTGAGGACATGAAATATTTAAGTTCGCTTTTAAGTCTTGCTCGCACCGAAAAGCGAGACGATGAACAGAAGACTGCGAGGCTCGTCTGAGGCGAATTCATATTCCACCCACCTGCCCGCTGTTGCCGTCACAGCCACGCAAGGCCGTAATTGTCTCGAGCGCTCCATCTGCAAACGCGGGCACGCCAACGAGCGAGCATCCGAGGCCTCTGCCACGAGAAAATATTTGAGCCCTGTGACTCCTTTTATTTTATTTTATTTATTTTAGTCGGTGCGTTGATGAGGGAGAGCCGTTACGTGTCCCTCACAGAGACGTCTGAGGCTGAGAGCAGAGCAGCTCAGACTGAAGCTGCTGTCACTCAAATGCTTCCCCTGGAAAATTCCCTTTTGTTTTCAGACCATTAGAGGCAATAACCATTTGTATGACTGCAATCTGTGAGCTTTTTTTTGTTTGTTTTTTTGGTTAACCAGCACTCAGCATCCCCAGCCATTTACTGTAATAATGTGCTCTCACACAAAATCTCAGGCTAAAACCCCAAATTACTTCCCCTAATGTGTGCTCGAGCTCTCTTCTTTCATGTACAGCCTCAGTATGAAGCCACAATATGAAAATTGATGTAATTGCCGTGTTGTCAGACTGTTTTCTCCATGACTGACCCCCGGGCCGTGCCTCTGTTTATTTATTTTTTTGCTCTGTCATTCCTTTTTCCCCCTCTCTCCGTTTCCTCCCATCTCCGCTCTTCCATGCTCACTTGCTCCCCGTCAGTTTATTTGCCATCTAGTTCCCTCCCTGCTTCCTTTCTTTCCCTTCGCTCCCTGTGCTGCTTCTCTGTCTCCATCCCTTTCCAGGGCTTTACTCCCTCTATCCCCCCACAGCCACACAGGCCCGATTTACTCCACTGCCGGGTGAAGAGAGGGGCTTTTGTCTGCCACCAGCAGCGATCACATGGCACTGTGCCGGGGGTGACAGAGACCGACAAACCTGCAGTTTCTGCTGTTTGTTTCCGAAGTGTGTGCAAACGTTGGAGGAAAAGTTGGTGTGTGGAGTGCGTCATGGAGGAAGTTGCTTCTTGTTGGGTTCCTTTCTCCACTCTTCTTTCTATTTAATGTTAGCTATGCTAGCTGTAGATAACAGTGTGGGTCTGCCCTGCTATACGTCAGCCTAATGCTGCCATCCAGGGTGAAGTATTACAACAAATATTGAATAGACTGTCATTAGATTTGGTTCAGACATAATATAAGCAAAGTAAGCGCTCTCTTCTCAGCTTATGATAGGATAACCGCCCTTCTTCACAATGACATCATCAATACTGTCCTGTGTCCTATCTGGATAAAATCAGAGTGGCTGAGAATTTTTCTGCTCACATTATCCAGGACAGGAGAGGAGCTGCAGTTCCTCTGCTGACCACTAGAGGCTGGATCCAGAAGTAAGTCAGTTCCCACAAACAGCAGATACAAACCTCTTTACAGCCTGATCCAAAATCACTTTTGGTCCCCTTCATAACAAGTGTACAGCAATTATAATCATGATAACACAGCTTAAATGCATTTGGGTGGCTGCAGCAGAGCCTGAAGTCTGATCATCTTTGACAAAAAGGGAGCGCAGCTTTGCCGCTGCTGATGTGTTGTAACCTACATCTTAAAGACTAACTACATCTTAAAGCAGGGGCATATACTGCCAAAACAAAACCCATATATTACAGAACATGAAGAAGACACCCAAGCTTAGGCGCCAGGGTAGGTCAGGGCGTGGGCAGGCGAGCGTAAAGGCCCAGAGAGTAAAGTAATCATTGACTGACCCTCTCCAGCGTTGGTCCCAATCAAAAACTGTATTCTAAAATCATGCTTTCTTCATAAAAAGCTGACATATTACTCAGGCCCTTTTCTCACGGTGCCAGTATTTGAACCATTCAGCGGTTTTTCCACCGCAAAAGCACTCGGTGCTCGGTCGAAAAACGGGTTCAACTCGGGCCCCGCAAGCTAGCTGGTCTCGAACCGAGAACGTGTGACGCAAGCGGCAGAAGGGCGTGACTCTGCCTTCTCAACATAAAGTTTCCTACCGCTGTTTCACTGCATGGTGTGTGTTACCGGAGAAAAGCCTTTCACAGCTGTGAATCAGGTTGGGCTCTGAGGCTGAACTTGCTGCTTTGTATCAGTTCATATCACAGATAAAAGGACACAAAGTGCTCTGATCTCGGTCTGTGTTTCCCTCTGTGCTGCACAGATGCTGCAGTAGTTTGTTTGGACCCTAAAATGTGTTCGCAGCACAATAAAGGGGGCGTGTTCTCCCACTTTGGTGCCCTTCGGCTTCCAGACGAGGCCCCGCCCACACTCATACGTAAAGGAGCGGTTCACAAAGCGCGTTTCGCCGGTTCATTGAAACCGACACCAGCACCGGCACGAGCACCGGCACCTCGGCGGTGGAAACGTGGTAAGGGAGGAGCTAACCAAGGCCGAACACTCACTGGACTAAAGAGTGTGTATAAAACCTAAATCTATAAAATCTATCATCTTTAGCAGTTCACTCATCAATTCTGTGTTTCATTCATGCAGAAGCCAAAACAGTGAGTTTTGTGTGTTTTGCCAGCCTTACCTTTCAGCACTGGTCTGTCACTTTCAGTCTGGCTGATGACTCGCTCAGGCTAACAAATCATCTGAAATGGCCCAACAACCACTCACCTGTGGTCAGTTTTCCTCCACTCAGCCTGGTCAGCCTGTGTTTGCATGTAATAAGCGCTCCATAGCCTCATGCTGATGATACTTTCACTCACATTTTTACTTTACATGTCAGACTTCAGCATCCTGGTGATACTATGGGTGTGTGAGAGACAACAGTGAGCGAGTGTGAGACAGAACATTTGAATTTGTGTGAAGCAGCTAATTTAGATGCTACATTTGTGTGTGTATCTGATGCTTAGTGGTTTATCTTTGTGTCTCTGTGGCAGAAAGGGTTTAAAAGTGTGTGTGTGTGTGTGTGTGTGTGTGTGAAACGATATTAGCAACATGTCGAGTTGTTTGCAGGGCTTCACGTGTTTTCCTGCTCTGTGAAACTGAGGATTGCTGGTTTTGTGGACTGAAATGTTTGTGTGATCGCGCCGTCTCTGCACTGATGGCTCGTTAGACGCGTCCTCGGTGGGTTTGCTCAGATCCCACCGCTCTAGCAGCAAAACAACAGAAGGTAGCTCAGCTAATGCAAACGTTTCCACCCCAGTCTGACAGTCATTTTGATTCAATTAAGTGGCATGTCATAAAGGCTCCATAGTCAGCCAAATACGTGCAGTAAAAACACGGATGTTAGAAGCTGAAAACAAAGTCCACTGAGCCTGTACCAGTATACGAGCACAGAGAAACTGATTCAGGGAGCACTTTGCACCGGTGCCCAAACAGACAAGCTTGGAATGGGAAACCTGAGACTGTAATTACTGGTCTCTTTGTTGGTGCTGCTCTCTCCAAATACACCAACATTCACATGGACGTGACCAATAAAGACAAGAGAAAAGCTGGAAAACATGTGGATTAATTACAGTCTTATATGAACCCAGAACGGACACAACACAACACAACACAACACACACACACACACACACACACACACACACACACACACACACAACTCTAATGGACCAGAGCCATAATGGAACCTGATGAAATTGACCCAAATGGACCTGAGCACAGAAAAAGTAGTTAACTGTGACCATTTGCTGATGTGCTGCCTCTAATTTATTTTAAGCCTGTATAGAGAGCTTGGCTCAGCAGCCCCATCCAGCGCTAAACCAGCTGAGAAAACCCATGATTTATATCTAACTGGCTCCTAATGATTAAGGCGGGAAGCATCCACATTCAGCTTCGGTTCAGCATCTACTTTTTCTGTGCCGGGGAAAACAATGTGCACATGTGCTGCATAAAACAGCTGCTTCTCTAAGGCGGCTTTATAAGGCCGCTGACGCAGCGGCCGAGGCTTTTGCCAGGAGGCAACGCAGCAATTCCGGCAAAGTGATTTTAATTTGAGGTATTATATTTTTCCACTGGTACTTATATTTTTGCCTGATCGATAACTTTCCATGATGTCTTTTGGCACCAGATGAAACTGATATTCCCGGGTCCTCTTACTTTTCCTGGGTCTTGATTATCGGGGTCGGTGACAATCTCCCGTTGACTTGAAGCTTTGGGTCTGGTTCGTGCCACGTGTTCAGAAAGCAGAAGATGGTGAATTTCACATTTCGTATTTGGAGTATTTCTGATGTAAGTGTTCCAAACAGGAGATGAGTTTATAACCCTGCATGGATGTTAACAGGTTAAGGTATTCACTCTGCGTCTGCAGCATATTGTACAGCTTTATCTGGTGAATACGCTCACCTGTGGTATATCTGGGAAACAGAAGGGATACAGGGTATAACGAGCTCTTGTTTCTTGCAGCAGGGCGTCGTATCCTGCAGACTCCCCGTGCTTGTCTGTTTACAGAGGAGACCGATGAACCCTGTCTACCGAGGACATAGTTTCCATAACAGTTTCTGACTGAAATATGCAGTAAGAAATCTCATCTCCACACGCCGTGGAGTCGTGGATCCTGTCTCTGTTTGGGCCCATCATCTCATCATCTGCTTCAGCACCTTTAGCAGACCTCAGGGTCCTAACAGTCGCTGCCTGACCACCTATCTGCATCATCTGGCCAGCATCTGCATTTCCTTTTCATAATTAGCCAATAACTACCTCAGAAATGACCCGGCCTGATTAGAGGCGTGTAAAGGGAGCGTGAACAGAGACAGGTGGTTATAACCACCAACTGATCCAAAGCAAAGGAGCTGCAGGGGCACCGACTGGAGGAGGGTTTTTCCTTCACCCCCTCCCCCCCCCGTCTGGCTCCTAATTGATTTCTGTTCATTCAGAACTTGAAGAGTGCTCTTTGCTGCCAGCTAGCTGTCATTTTGGATCGTACTTGTTAATAAATGAGTGAGTTCAGTGCATCTTACTGACATTGCAGGCAGCACAGAGGAGAGACGGGCATCAAACGGAGAGCGATGAGTCAGACGGCATCAATATGTCTGCCTGTATTCAGCACTGCATGCTGTGTGACTGTCGCGCCAACACAGAGGAGCAAACCAAAGCCACTCACAGTCGAGGATATTTTTTCAATCAAACGCAGAGGAAATGACAAAAGAGGAACATTACCTTTCTCTTGTTGTTGGGGCTCACGTACAAATAACTGAGTATTGTCTTTGCTCCCACTTTGTCATTCAGCTTCTGGTATGTTGCTCCGTAGTCAGTTGACCTGAAATTTAATCAGAAAGGTCTGATGAACACTTGAATTACTTGTTGCAATTAAAAGAGTCCTCTTGAGAGTTCCCTGTTGGAGGGGAGAGAGCACAGACTTGATTAAGTCTCTTTTGTGTTCGAAGCAACACGAACCCCAGCGGGAGCGTTACGGTCACCGAGTGGCGACTTCTGCCGCTGGATTTAGAATCCAGACGTCCAGCGTATCCTTAAAAACCGCATGTAGACGTACAGGTGTAAGTGCAGACACACACACACAGCCCAACCTTACCGTCGGTGGAGTCTCGTTTTTTACCACCCAAGAGTTCTGGTCCTTTTGAAGACATAAAGATGAGCTGGATTATTTTTAATGGTCTTTTTAATTATTTTAAATTGTCAAGGGGAAAATCTAAGACTGGTGTCTGACTACCAAACCTCATCAGGCTCCAGAGCCACAGGTCTACAGGCTGGTAACCACGGGTCACGAAGCTAACCCCCCCCCCACTTCACCCTGGAATCAGGGTTATGAAATCCTGGATGCAGCAACGTTACACAATTATCCAGCATCAGAAAAAACATGAAACTTCATTTCATGAAACTATGAACATCATACAAAAATACTGGTTTTTTTGTAGTTTTTATATGGTATTGTACATTGTATTGATTATGATTTTTATTCACAATTCCTCCCCCTGCCACACTGAAATGAACCCGTGCTGTATGGGCAGTTTTTCTGGCATTGATGCAGAAATGTTCCCAACCTGAACAGAGTGAGTGCAGGGATCACCGTGTGAGAGCAACCAGCTGGACAGGAAGGCAACAACGGGAACGCGACAATGAGCAGGAAAAGGAGAAGAAATTAAAAGCTAAATGATTTTTAATTTGAGACTCAGAAATGGAAAACGTTTCCTATGATTCTCTTTTTAATTGCTGAGACGCACCAACTAAATACAGCACACATCAGGTACGACCTTCCTGTCTGAGCATCCTTGAACCCGGAGCCCTGCCGAGGTCTTATTACAGGAGACTTTTAGTTTAGGGATCATACTTCAACAAAACATTCCCATCATACAGAAAAAAAATCATAAAGACTGTTTCAGGTTTGGTTTCCCTGTTTGACCTCAAGCCCACCTACAGTAACAACCTGGGACGAATCTGAGTGGGTGGTGCATCGTCATCATCATCGTCATCATCATCATCATCTCACTAACACTCCTGACTCAAGCTCAGCAGAAAGGCGGCTACAGCAGCAACGGCAGCTGTGCAGCCACAAGAAAAGCATCCGTGCTTCGATGCAGACACATGAATGCGCACAGGCTCCAGTCTGCAATCAAAGTGTACCTGACGATCATATTTGCATCCAACAGCCATCAAACGTCTTTTAATGGCTGCGTCCTGAGAGCCCCTGTGACTCTGTAGAAAACTGTAGATGCATACAACACTCCTGCACTGCGTCTCTAATGAAGTACAGACAGACCCACTGCCTCGGGAGGGCTTTGTTCAAGAGGTTATCACATTTAATATACAGCTCTGTTAACTGTGTTCTGCTCAGATGAAATGAAGTTTCAGTCTCTGATGTTCAGAGTTTCCTGTAGTCCATCACCAACTATCCCTGCACAAACAGTAGATGTACATATTTCTCTTATCTCTCATTCGTTTCTGTGTTTGTAACTGCTGCTCTGTTTCCCCTCCCGCGTATCTTTGCTCTAACTCTTAACATCCCGTTATCAGCAGCACTTAAATACGGCTGTGACGTTTGGATGCTTTTTTTTTTTATAAGCAGCATATTAAAAATATGGATTTAATATTGCAGCAGAGCCCCCATCTTCAAGTCTTTGAGCATGTATTCTTATCAGCTGGTCTAATGCTGGTTCACATGT
Organism: Pterophyllum scalare; assembly: GCA_024447675.2. Lineage (NCBI taxonomy): Eukaryota > Metazoa > Chordata > Actinopteri > Cichliformes > Cichlidae > Pterophyllum > Pterophyllum scalare. Next base: position 177,003 of record JAMQGT020000854.1, read on the forward strand.
GCCTGTGCATAAAGTCACTTCCAGGATTAACAGATGAAAAATGTAGCACCTGGAGGCGTAAATCGTGTTTCTTTTTCTTTTGAATGAATTTTACGCTAAAGTTGCATTTTTTGTTTACAGTAACACTTTATTTCATCACACCGCTCTCATATCCACCTTTAAAAGACAAAGATGTTCACATCTGGAGGCAGCTGGTTCTTTCTGTGGTACCTCTGTTGGACTTCAGTTGTGTTTTAATTTGTTGTTAGCAGCAGGAACCAAACTACAATAATTTGGACAATCACATTTAGGCATTAAGAACTACATGCTAATAGGAGTTCTTGGTTACATTTACCAAATAAAACTTGTTAGCAAGGTTTAGGAAATAAAGCACTTGGTTGGGGTTAGAAAAAGATCACGCTTGTGTTAAAATAGACTTTTTAAAGGATCCTTTTCCTTAGTTGCCAGGGCAACATGTTTCCTGTAATGACTCGAGGTGTTGCAGGTATGAACATATAAGGCACGGTCTCAAAGTTGTGCTGTCTGTAATCCAAAAAGGATCATTTATGTCCATGTACACAAAAATAAGCAGTGCATGTTGAGACCTTTTTACATTTTGACCTGAGACCATGCTGAGCACTGGCCAAATATGTCATCACAGCCTCTGCTGGTTTGTTCTAACAGCAGTTCGTTAATGACTTGACCTGAGCTCCTGTTTGTGATGCATTTTTAATTTCTCCTACAGATTTGTGATTAGATGGACCTGATATATATATATATATATATATATATATATATATATATATATATATATATATATATATATAACTAAGCTTCCTCTTTGAACAGGAAGTTGTATTTTGGTACATGGTTGTTACATACTCTTGTGAAAAAAAAAATGTATAGCATGACATAACAAAAACAACATGACTTAAAGTATAAAACACTACTGAGCAGAATGAAGTATAAGGTGCAGCAAAGAGGTTAAAGGGGAAGTTAAAATGAGCTGTGGGTGGGAAACAGTGCACTCGTTATTCTGCATATGGTAACTGGGTAGCTGAAAAACAATCTTTCAGTCCCAACAGTTTTTAATCAGATGTTTTCAAATTTAGGTCGGCAGCAAACTTTACGCCTCTGTGCTTAGTTTACACTTCAAACTGTTACTAGGGAAAAGTCACATCAGGATCTAATTAACCAGGAAGTGAGAGTACTGACAGGAACTAGAAAGAGAGACAATCCTTCTATACTTCAGAGTAGAAATGGGAGGCAGAGCCTTCAGCTTTCAGGCCCCTCTTCTGTGGAACCAGCTCCCAGCTTGGATTCAGGAGACAGACACCCTCTCTATTTTTAAGATTAGGCTTAAAACTTTCCTTTATGATCAAGCTTATAGTTAGGGCTGGATCAGGTGACCCTGAACCCTCCCTTAGTTATACTGCTATAGGCCTAGGCTGCTGAGGGGGGGTCCCATAATGCACTGTTTCTTCTCATTCACCTTTATTTACTCTGTTTATACTTCACTCTGTATTTAATCATTAGTTATTATTAATCTCTGTCTCTCTTCCACAGCATGTCTTTTGTCCTGTCTCTCTCCCCTCAGCCCTCTCCCCTGAGCCTGGTTCTGCTGGAGGTTTCTTCCTGTTAAAAGGGAGTTTTTCCTTCCCACCGTCACCAAGTGCTTGCTCATAGGGGGTCGTTTTGACTGTTGAGTTTTCTCTGTAATTGTTGAAAGCACCAAATCACAAAAATTTCAAGACCTGATTCAAATTCCCACTAATATTTGTAATAATTATAAGAACTAAAAATAGCATCTTGGAACAGAATTCAATAGCATGTTATGTGCCACTAACTTACAAGACAACCTTACCCCTGTATATATATATATATATATATATATATATATAAAACCTACTACATGATTCAGAGCTCAGTGTTTTACTATAAGAGTATCAGGATCAGATCATGTTGAGAGCTCTCACGCTCCTACTAGACTGATGAGGCAGGAACAGGAAAGCTTCCAAACTCGCCTGAGAATCATCAGGTTACAAAATTTTATCAGTAATAAATTAAGTCAGCTACACTTATCATATATCTACTGCATTATATATCAATATCTAATAACAATGGTAATATGTGATTCAGAAAAATATGCCAAGCTCAAGGCTTAAGCTGCAGCCAACAGCTCAGCTCAGTGTGTGAATGCATTGGGCACAGATTTAAATGCTTCAGAGCCAGTAATAACTAACACTGAATTCAGACTGCAACCATACCAGCCGTGACAACGTCAACCTTTAAAGCAGCAAGTTCTGAAATACTTTGATATTCAAATTAGAAATGCACTCAGATATTGGGCAAATATCAGATTGGTCGATGCCAGCATAGCAAAAAAGATGAAATTTACCACAAACAGTGGCGAATGTTCGTGGTATCAATTTAGCTCTGGGTTATTGTTAGAGAATAAACAGTAAAAAGATATATAATCAAATAATAAGAAAATACAAAAACATATCAGCCATCCACCAAACTGTTATTTTAAATATCAGCATGAACCCAGAATTTCGCTGCCGGCGCATCCTTAAACTCAGGATCAGCACTGACTGAAAACCAGTGTTGTCATTTTGAAGTCCTAATGACAAATGTGCTTTTGTGAGATCAAAACTTCCATATTCCATTTTATGAACAGCTTGCTACAAAGACCTTCACAGATGATTGTCTCGGTGTGACAGAAGAAGCACGTCCATGAGCGAACCGAAGGCTCGCAGCAGGCCTGAGACGTGTTTGTGTGACCGAGAGCGGAAATCTGAAACGCCGCAGAAGCTGTCGGACCGGGTTCGATCGAGGGCTGCGTTTATTTCTGCGTTCAGATTAGAATCATTGTAAAACGACATGTTTGAGTCCCAAAATCCAGTCGAGTCAATTTGTCTTCGAGTATGAAACAAAAACTAAACTGAGGAAACGATGCGTCGGCTCAAAGAAGCTACTAAGAGGTAGCCTAGTCCCGACGAGCCTTCCTGACCCCAGCGCTCTTTATTCCCACATATTTCCCGCCACCCTCTGGATTACATTGGGCACATAACATTCATCTTGAGTTGTGTATTTTGTCTGACACGAATGGCAAGCAGACACGCTTCATCATTTCTTAAACTTCATTTACATAGAAAAGAGTCATAAACCGGTTAAACCGTCTTCAAACGACGGCTGAAATATTCAAATGTTGGTCAAAGTGCTAATGTGAAATTCGTCTTCGGTTGGATTTTTGCATTTCAGACCATCTCTGAAAGTTTGAGCGACTTATCTGAGCTGTCAGCTCAAATTTATTTTGAGAGGCCTGAGGCGCAATCAAGGAGCTATTCTAATTTCACATGAAGATAAAGGAAAAGCCCAAAGCATACAAACCTTAAAGAGCAGCAAAGACACCGGCGAATGTCTTGCGCGACTTCAAATGAAGCAATCACTTACATCGACTGATGTTTTTTTTCTGCTCACCGTCTTTTCTGTGGAGCCGCTAAATCCGCACTGAAGTCCTTGTTTAAAGGGACTGGCGATTTCAGAGAGCGCCACACTTGAAGTTTACAACCAGCCGTGAAAATACAGAAATATTCATGGGAAATTGTCAATTTCGTCTCATTCGGTAACCCTTTGAGATGTGCTTCGGGCCAGTTTCCATGGTGAGCAAATGCTTTCCCATCCGATGAGCTCTCCTGGCATCATTTATCAGAAACCTTCTACACCTAGGACCATTGGACAATGACATCATCAGTCTATTGATCAGCTCCTGTCACAGAATCACTTGATTTAGGGCCCAGTGACTCTGAACATGAAGCAATAAAATGGCGCAGCCCCAGCAGATCCCAGGAGGATGAAAGCCGCATTAAATGAAAAATGATAGCTTCTCAAGGACAATAATTCTGAGTGAAACTTGTCTTTCTTAGTGGCTCCTGAGGGGCTGCTGGCTGGTTTTGTGCGTATGTAAAAAGCAGCCGTGACCAGTCTGCACGCTGCGGTCAGAGGACGTGAGCTCCTCGTGGGGCTGCAGGTGAGAGGAAAAGCTTCACACTGTCCACACTCCGGATTAAACAAAGGGGGAATGCATGAAATGCTGTGTGAGGACACCAGAGTGATCAGTCCTATTACAGTGATAAGGCTCAGTGAGGAAAATGGATTCAGGATATGCTGGGAGGATGACTGAACTCCTCCCCACTAAATCTGGAAACACTCAACCAAAAGCCTCAAATCTCCTTTATTCAATGCCCCCCCCCTCTGAAACAGATTAAAATTATGTCTACAGCTGCATATTAAAAGGCTTATTAGATGGAGTTTCAATTAGAATTTCCAGAGTCTAGTATACATTGATAGGCAGCCACTAGACATTTATACTCTCCGTGGGGATTTTGATTAATAGCGGTTCAGAGGATGGAGAGCTGCATGCGTCCCGGGATAGTTAGCATGAGGTCACTCGCTGCATTAGCGCGCTGAAACACCAGCATGCAGCACTGCTCCAAACACTGGACAAATGGCAGCTGAGCTGAGCAGTCCAAGATGAATTTATGAAACCTTCAGCACTCTCACACTGTATATCTTTTGAGCAGCAGACTGAATCACAGCCTTCCCTCCCTCCTTCTATATCTGCAATCCCTTTCCATCATGTTATTGCCCATCAGGTTTGGTGGCAAACTCCCATTCTTAAAGCTACACCCGACGAGAGCATGCTGCTGGAATCCACTGAATAAGGACAGACCAGCCTGTTCTCATTCAGATTCTGCTGTGATCCACCGGGTTACGGTAATAGTGAGGCCGGTCATTTTTATTTTTTTGTTCAGTTTTATGTATGTAGCCCCAACTCACAACAACAGTCACAAGTACTTTGGTGACAGTGGGAAGGAAAAATGTCCTTTTAACAGGAAGAAACCTCAGACAGAGCCAGGCTCAGGGAGGGGCAGCCATATGCTGTGACCGGTTGGGGGTGAGGGGATGCAGACAAGACAACAGACATACTGTGGAAGAGACCCAGAGATTGATACTAATGATGGTTTACACCTCTAAGGCAGTGTTTGTCAAACTGTGGGGCACAAACGACCTGGGGAGAAAAGACATGAGGAACAAAAGTTGAACATCTGATTAATTCTCATGGTGGAATGAGGAAACATTAGCATGTATGTTAGCATAACAACTACCGAAACTCTCCACTGTCACCGTCTGCTTCGTACATAGAGCCATCATGCTGCTGCTTCGCCACCAAGGGGCCCCCTCACCTAAACCACGCATCACGTGAGGCGTGAAATGATTTCATCCTGCGAAGTGGAGCATGACGAAAATGTTTGAGAACCACTGCTCTAAGTGCAAAGCGGTGTATAAACACACAGGGGGAGTGGAAAAAAAGTGAGTGAAGAGGAAACACTCAGTGCATTATGGGACCCCCCTCAGCAGCCGAGGCCTATAGCAGCATAGCTAAGGGAGGGTTCAGGGTCACCTGATCCAGCCCTAACTATAAGCTTGATCAAAAAGGAAAGTTTTAAGCCTAATCTTAAAAATAGAGAGGGTGTCTGTCTCCTGAATCCAAGCTGGGAGCTGGTTCCACAGAAGAGGGGCCTGAAAGCTGAAGGCTCTGCCTCCCATTCTACTCTGAAGTATCCTAGGAACCACAAGTAAGCCAGCAGTCTGAGAACGAAGTGCTCTATTGGGGTGATACGGTACTATGAGGTCTTTGAGATAAGATGGGGCCTGATTATTCAAGACCTTGTATGTGAGGAGAAGGATTTTAAATTCTACTCTAGATTTAACAGGGAGCCAATGAAGAGAAGCCAATATGGGAGAAATCTGCTCTCTCGTTCTAGTCCCTGTCAGTACTCTAGCTGCAGCATTTTGGATCAGCTGAAGGATTTTAGACTGAACTAATAATAATGAAAATAATAATGAATAATCCAGCCTCGAAGTAATGAATGCATGAACTAGTTTTTCTAGCATCATTTTGAGACAGGATGTTTCTAATTTTAGAAAAATTGTGTAGATGAAAGAAAGTCATCCTACATCTTTGTCTAATGTGCACAGAGCACGTCTTTCATTTCCAACCCTTGGTGCCGTTTAAGCAATAATAAATCAGAATGGTAAAGAGTAATTTTTCAGCCTGCTGATGTGAACAGTATACCATCATTTCCTAAACCTAACAAAGATGTTTTTTGAGCCTGAACGTGAGGAGTGTCTAACTACCCACTTGAGGCTCGCTGCAAAACTGAGTTACTCCTCAGACTTCTAATGTGAAAATGTGCAAATTTACAGTACAAATAAACATGTTTCCAACACACAAGCAAAAAACATTTTGGACTCTATGTATGGCTTCCACCTTCATACCAGCTGTAAGCTTTGACTGACAGGTGTCCTGACATGTGGCTGCAGTTACTAGCTTTCAGCAAGACTTCTCCTTCACTAGCTTGACTGACTGAACTCGACCTCCCAACCATGTCTGTGCTGATGGTTAATTTAATTATCTGACAGTTAACATGATTTCCTGTGTGGTACACACCCTCCAAGAAGTTTGTGCAGCAGTTTAAGTGAATGAAATTACTATATTAGCTGCATCTCTACATTGCATTCATACGGTTTATGAATGTAGCTTGCTAATCATGCTCTCCAGGACAAGCTGAAAACTTAATGCTCCACCCTCTCGTCCACATATGGTCACATCTGGTACTTTAAAGCTAACATGGCCGTAGTCAATACACCAGCATTAGGGCTTCAAAATGCAGAGGTGACGTTGCAGTGGCAACTTCCACCTTTTAAAAACAGTCCGAGCCAGCAGGTAAAAGTTAATTCACGAACCCCATCAGTGAATATGAACAAAGGGCAAAACACAGCACTTCAAAACCTGAAAAGAACAGGCTGGTGAATTTAAGACTTACAGTTCTCCAACTCCCCCCGTCCAAATGCAGAATGTATCATCTGCCACTTCTCAGTGGAGGTGTCAAGGCACCAATGACAGCACTCTATGTGCATCTCTGTAGCACCAGCAGCATCTGATAGAAAGGCAGTATTTGACACCCTGAGATGAGAATGCATTTAGTAGACCCTGATGTGTTTGATGACCCTGATGAATCCACGAGTAGAAATGTATTGGTTAATCAATAACATTGTTCTATATACTACATGTGCTGCCGGAGCTTTGAACTCCTCATGTATGCTGGCATACAGCTGAAGCAGGTGAAGTTTACACTGCAGAGGAAAACATCCATAAATCTGTCTGAAATTCACAGGCAAAATGTTAACACTCCATATCGTCAGAATAGTAATCTAGTTGAGTTACAGTGGCATAAAAATTATTACTTTGGAGAGCACTATATTAACTTTCTGCTATTTTATTTGGGCTTCTGAATTCTGAGTGTGTAAATGTGTCTGCTTTATGATCTGAAAGATGACACAGTGGTGTGAGGCCACATTTCAAGGCTCATTGTACAGATGACATGACACAATATGAGTGTCTGATCAGTAACGGTTCACTGGAAAAATCATGGAGCAGGAGATAACTATGGGAACACGGACACTCAGCCTTTTCTCAGTGAAGGTCCCTGTACCGGGACCACACTGTAATCCTTATTAAAATACAAGACTGTTTTTACCAGGAGGCAGCATCCAGCTTTATTTGTCACATACATATACATGCAGTGAAATTCAGTCTCTGCATTTAACCCATCACATATGGCGTGTGTAGCACACAGCACAGTGTGGAGCAGGGAGCAGGGGGCAGGGGGCAGGGGGCAGCCAGAGGGCACCCAGGGAGCAACCTGGGGGGGTAAGGGCCTTGCTCAGGGACCCACATTGATGCCAGCCCAAGGATTCGAGCCAGGGTCCTCCCCCTTTATTATATGCGCTAAGGATTTGTGGAGCAGGTGAATTATTAAAAGTGCTTACTGTCTCACTGTTTGCTGATTTCTAATCTCACTCTGGTCTGATGATGTGGAGCATCATAGACCCTGAGCTCCTTAATTTAGGCCTTATGGAGCTGCCACTAACTTAATGTGCTTTCAGCATTTATGTTGACAAGTTTCAGATCAACATTTCTGACTTTTCAGCGTTTACTTTGGAGGATCTTCTGCTTGGTCAGCAATCTTTTCTATCAAAAGAGACATTTTTGGGGAAACTTTGACCGAGAAAATCTGCATGAAGCCACAAAACATAGCTGAATATTAAAATGAAGGTGAGACAGCCTATTCTCAACGTTACTAATAGGTGTAAATAATTTAAATCTTTAACCACATGTGACGGGGCTACTTATGATTATTTGGTACTTGAACTTGTTTTTGTTGCATTTAAGAAATGACAGACCTGAAATAAAGAAAACTTTACTTTTATTATTTTTACCAACTTAAAAGAACAAAGTACAGTTGTGATGAAAATCCACATTACACTTGATTGCTAGCTAATTTCTTGCTCCTGATCAAACACACCACTAAGCTAGTAACATTGACACGCTGTTCATTTCTCTATTTTCCTGATGTTGTTTATATTTTTGGATGTGGAATTAGCTGCTCATGTGTCTCCAGTCAGTGCTTGCTGCTGATCTTCTACTGACGTTCAGTAAGAGTGAGGAAAAGGCACCAGGTGACAACACAGACTATAGTGAACAATTTATCTTTAAATGTATTACATAGGCTTCACATTTTTATAACTGGAGAATGTGGAGAAATTATAAACATTTTCAAGTGAATTCAATTCAGTTTTATTTATATAGCTCCAAATCACAACAAATTTGCAGTGTTGAGGCTGTCATTTTCAGCATCTACATGGATGTTAAAATCACCCACTATAATGATTTTATCTGAACTGAGCACTAAATCAGATAAAAAGTCTGAGAAATCAGACAGAAACTCTGAGTAAGGACCAGGTGGACGACAGATAATAACAAATAAAACAGGTTTTTGAATTTCCCAATTAGGGTGGACAAGACTAAGAGTCAGGCTTTCAAAAGAATTAAAACTCTGTCTGGGTCTTTGATTAATTACTAAGCTGGAATTGAAGATTGCTGCTGCTACTCCTCCTCCTCGACCTGAGCTTCGAGCATTCTGACAGTTAGTGTGACTCGGGGGTGTTGATTCATTTAAACTAACATATTCATCCTGTTGTAACCAGGTTTCTGTAAGGCACAATAAATCAATATGTTGATCAATTATTAAATCATTTACTAACAGGGACTTGGAAGAGAGAGACCTAATGTTTAATAATCCACATTTAATTGTTTTATTCTTTGGTGCAGTTGATGAAGCTATATTATTTATTGTTTTTGAATTTTTATGCTTAAATAGTTTTCTGCTGATTTTAGGTTTCAACTTTTTGTTTGTTTATTATTGTTTTGTTTTTACATTTTAAATTTTCAGAAGAACATTATTTGTTTCCATATTCATATTAATTTAGTTTTCATGTCAAAGCCATAGGGGCCTACTGGAGATTGACCAAAGAGCCACATGTGGCACTGGAGCCGCAGGTTTGAGACCTCTGGGCTTGGTGAAAACTGCCACTGGAATTCATTAGCAAGGACCCCAAATGTGAATGTACAACATTTACCGATACTGAAGCAATAAGCCCGGAGGATGGGGCAAACAAATGTGTGTCTGTGGGGAAAGTAGGCATTCTTTGACACGGCAGTATTAGGGGTATGGTCTTACTCCTGAACCTCAGGTGGATTATTTCCAAAGTTCATGGACATCTGATCCATTGAGCCAATTTAGTGCACCAAGCTCCATTGTTAGTATGCAAATGGGAGTGGTGCCCAATAATCACCATTTAATGACTGTAACAGTCACTAATGGAGAAAGAATATCGCATATTTGGAAGTCTTTATTTGGGACTAGGCATTTAACACTCGCTTTGGGCCTTCTGTATTAATAAAAGAACTAAAAACAAACATAGAAAAGCATCTAGGTTATCAAGGCTTATCAGTGTGAGACCTTTTACTCTGTTTGTTATTGCTATAACAGGCTGACATGCACCCATCAGATCACATGACAGGTATATGACATGATGAAATTTCAAGCTGTTACCTCATGCTGCTATTTGGGGCCACAGCAGGCGGAGATACTTCAGTAAGGGGTTCTGGATTTCTGGCAGAGCAGCAGGCTATCTTAAATCTAGTTCTCTGTTGCTTTGCTCCACACTAGATTTTCCCGGCTGTAGATTGTCCACTAATGTTCTACACTCTCATTATCCTCTTCATTAGCTCAGAATGTGCATCAGCTGTTCACTTGTTTGTCTTTCTGTCAGTCTGTCCTGCTTTTCCACACGTGCCTTTAATCACGTGTCCATTACAAGACGTTCTGTTTTTGCAAGGGATCAGATTTATAGCAATGTTAGCATCAGTAGCAGATGCACCATTACCAGGGTAATGTGGTAGCATGCTCTGAGACATGGAGCTACAGCCTCACTTGATCCTCTATGGGGTAAGTGCAGTCATATAATGGTACATTTACTATAGCTGTGCATAAGAACTTAAGCCTTGAGGGTGCCTCTGTGTTGATTGGTCTGTGAACCTGACGGCTTTTTGCTCCAATAAAGGCAGGAGACAGAAAGTTGAAATCCTTTTTAAAAAGTTTAAGTCTCTTACTTTTTAAAAGTATTTCAGCTTCTCCCTTAGAAGCATCCATCTCAGGCCCATTTAGCTCATCCTACAGGAATGAGCCACGTAAGCATTTCATAGTTAACTCACATACTTCACATTTCCATTTGAAAAACAGCATGAAGACACTCTGTTTACCACTTCGAGAGTCTTCACACAGAAACACAAACACAAAGGATTGCTCATACCTGAAAAAGCCCTCAACTTTAAAAAGCCAGAAATTATGACAGGTAGGCTTGCACAGTGAAGAGACGTTTGTTTAGCGTGTCCATGACTTAACCCAACTCAGCAGCTATCGACTAACTCTGACAGACTGGTGCACAATAGCATTGGCTCCCCCCTCAGAAGGAGGACAGCTCTACTTCAGCGGAACAGAATAATAGAAATTGAAAAACAAGCCATAGCCACCGTATCGGCTATGGCATGTCAGGTGGAAAGTACAATATATTCAAGTCTAAAGACTTAAACTGTTGTTTATTCTGCCAAAATGTCCCTTTAGTGGCTGAAATATCATATTTGATTCACTACATTTGATAAGTATGAGCATAGAAATATGTGCAAGGGCCTGATTGAAATCAAAGACTCAGATCGAGCTACTAGGTGTGTGCTCATGTGCAGAACCCATTGAGGTCTGTCATCTGAGGAGGCCAATCCATGATTGATCGTGCTTGTGTTTGTTTGTTTTTAATAGAGATATGCTTTTACTGCACTGGTAGTGTGTTTGGGATCATTATCATGCTGAAAAATGAAGCCACTGACAATCAGCTGCCAACAAACATCTTCAGAAAACCTGAAGAAGTCCAGACGCTATTGTTTCCCCCCAAGCTCCAGAGACTACCATGACCTGGATGAACCCACACAGCCATGCTGCCAATCAGATACTTTCCAGAAGGTACTGTAGTGTGGATCAAAATCTACTTTCCATCAATGTTGACAAGTCAAGTTTTAGTCCCTCAGCCTTTTCTCTCTGACGGCCACCCTGATGGATCAGGTCTAAGGTGTCAGGTCTTATGGACATGACTGTCAGATGCTTCTCATCTGCTGTAGACAGATTTTTAGGTCTGCTACTTCTTCCTTTGTCCTCCAATTGCACAATTTCCTCAGATTTTTTTATGGACACACAGCACATCATGCTGGGATATGCCAAGATTTTCTTGTTGCTGCAACAAAACTATTTTATGTCTGCCAAATTGTGTTCTCTTTGGCATTTTTAGTAAATTCAACTACAGAAAATGATGTGTTTTTATGACAGGGTGACAGTAGCAAAGTGCCCAGGGCTCTTTCCTACGTTAGGAGTTGAAACAACACTGGATCATCAGTGTTTGACTTAGGTACCTTTGTCTTGCTCGAAGCATTCACAAGTCAGTGATAAAAAATTTAAAAAAAAGTGAAATGAGAGCTGTGATTTCCACTGCTAATCAGTAGTATGGATCTTGAAACTAGGATGGGTCCACAATCAGATGACCCCCTATGACCAAGCACTTGGTGACAGTGGGGAGGAAAAACTCCCTCTTAACAGGAAGAAATATCCGGCAGAAGCAGGCTCAGGGAGGGGCAGCCTTCTGCTGTGACCGGTTGGGGTGTCAGTGCAGAACTGATGAGTATATGATGTCAAAGGTTACTCAGGTCAAAATTAGTGGGACGAAGGGTCAAACCCATAAAAGTCTCACACTGAAACGGAGGTTTATTGGTGTTTATTATTGTTCGGTTATTTAAAAAAAAAAAAAAAGTAAAAAAGCAAAAATACAAAAAAAGAAATTAAAAGTTAAAAAGTTTTATCATAAAAACACCTGAGCAGGGTATAGAAGATCTCAACAGTCGGACCAGGTGGACTTTTTTAAAGTGTAAAGTGCTGATTTTATACTTTGCTGCATGAGGCAGTGTGTGGCGTGTTGTGAAAAACTGTGTTAACATTGTGTAGAAGACTTAAAGCTGGGGTTTGATATCACTGGCTTTCTAATAGGAGGTACAAACTGTACCAACACACCGAAGTCCATCTACGGTTCCTTTGTTGTTTCTTTTTTGCCCCAGAGGCTGAAAAATAACCTTGAAAGTGTGGAATTAAATGAACAGACCCACAAAAGAGCCCGCGTGATGAAACTTAAATGTACAAAATGTACAATTTTCAATGAACCCGGCGAGTGTGAACCTCAGTGCGCAGGTGCCCTTTTCTGACAGTTTAAAGTTTCATATGCCTTAAAGCATTGAATCCATCACGACGACAGCTGCAGCAAAAAGGCTGCTGAATCTGAGACTCGCTAATAAGAGGAAGGAAAATGAAAGTGCAGGCTACCTTGGTATTTTCTAGTGTCACTTGACCATGCACTGAATAAACTATTCATGCTGTAAATTTCCACAGTGAGTAGAGTATGAATTCCCCGTTTGGTGGGACTAACTTATATAATATCCCATCTTTTCATTCACTCTGCTTTAACATATCACAGAGAAAGAGTTTCTTTTCACTCTGACATCTGCTGACACTCGATATCACCGCGACACAAGGATCAGCTTGTTTCAACACTCCACTGAAGCTACATGAAGTTAAACATTCAAACCCACGCTGCTATATTTTTATGGCTGCAACACTACATCAAATGGAAATGCTCTGGATGTTTTGTGCATGTCTCCTTCGTAATTCTGTCTGACACACAGTCTCTCTTATCGCCACTGGAATTTAAAATCAGTTCTGTGGTTTGGAATAAAGCTCAGCACAACAGCGGCGCCCGGGATCCAACACAGTAAACACGGAGCTGGAGCTGCACACACTGAACGGGTGAAAAGGTAAAACCAGAGACAAAATGTGTGCGTTTTTGGTGTGTGTGTGTGGTTTAAACCGAAGCTTTTGTCGGCCTTTAATTTGTGCAGCTTAATTTCAGTGATCTTACATAAAGGTTTCACACAGCACCTTTACAATTTGTCCCTTTAAATCTGAAAAAATGTTCACAGGAAATGTGATTATTCGTATTTGTGCAGCGTGAGCGATGACCAGTGATCCTGCAGTTCACAGAGTCATGGAAACTGGTTTCCACTGAGCTCAGTTTGAGAAAACGAAGCCATTCTTCAGTCCTGTTTTCATGCTCTTTGTTGTCTAAGGAAAAACGTGTTTACATGTGAGGTTCTATATTTTTAAGTTGACAGTTGAGACTCTTTTCCTTAGATGTTAATATTCTTCCCTGAAAGGCATCTGCAGAAATGACATCAGAATGGAGTCTGAAATGAGGCTGGTGATTTAAGCACGGCTACTAACAAGGCTGGTCAAGGTAATTTGCAGGATAAGACCACCAGCTCCACTGGCAGTGATTACTGACTTTCATGTGAGGAATTTCTGGTGCCCACAGACATTAAAACCAATCGAGGGAAATTCTGCTAAGGCTCATCATTTAACAGAGCTTTCTTTCCTTTTCCCTTTCCAGGCCGTGAATGTTTCATTAAGTGACATCATGAGATCTTTGTAAAAATTGCTTTCCTTTATTCCCGCGAACGGCGCTGGGAGCAGTTCGAGCCACGGTATCAAAATCATCGCAAATACAGAGAAGCAGGTCCAATCCCTTTTAACCAATTTGTTGTGTCAGACTCTGCTCCGCTGGAGGCTTTCCTCCAAATGTCATGAGCTCACGTTGTGTGATAAGCTTACCTCCATAATGAACTCTCAGTCACGCTGTTCAGGTTGAAGTCAAATAGTTTGGTCAGCATCAGAATCACCTGCAAAACAAAAGACAGCATTGCAATTAGCAGACGATTTAATCCAGTGAGTTTCGAGCGTGTTAAAACGCAGCAGCTTGACAAAAATCATCAGGTCAGTGTTGCCACCAGCAACAGGTGCTGGATTCTTGACCCGTACCAGTCTGCGTGCTAATCCAAGCGGGCGCAGGCACGTCCTGGGATGGTGTCTCCACCTTGAAACAAGGGAAACCGCTGTATCTGTGCAGCCGGTTCTCCGCAGCACCAATCCTTCACATACTGGCTAAGAACAAGCACCTAATCTGGACATTTTGCAAAGAGCATTAAGGATTTCCACTCTTGCTTTTATATTTATTGAAATGTGATGGGAGGCTACCAGCTACATATTTCAAACCAACATTTACTTTTTTGTGCTGGTAGCAGCTTGACTTCATGGGTTGGAGCGATGTGTTCAGTGGATCGTGCTTCCTCTGCCATAGCAGGCTGGGAAAATACCAGCATCACCAAAAACCAAGCCCCCTCCCTCTGGAATGACCACAAGACACCGCATTCACTTGAGGTAGCAACTCATCCCCAACCAGGACTGCATCACTCCCAAAAACAATCAGTCAGAGTCCCATGCCCCTGGTCTGTGCACAGGCATCGTGCCTGTAGAGGTAAAGCAAAGTGTATATTCTCTAGAATGAAAGTCGGTTCATTTGCACCCACCCAGTTGCACCCTGTGAGCTGCTTCTTCTGTACACACAGCCGCCAACTGCAGTTGGTAAACATGTTCCTGTCTAATTGTTTCAAAGTCGTTACTTAATCATATCAGATTGATTCTAAACACCAGAAATGTTCCTTATTCCGTTCACAGCCTCAAGGTGCCCACGATGAGGAAAAGTGGGTCAGCTGAAGTCTGGAGGGAAAAACAGAGTGTGAGTTTGCTGCTTTACTCCTTTTACCCTCTGAGCAAAAAGCGATGTTTCTGCCTCTGTTTACTTTGTGACTGGAGGTATGTTTGAAATGGATAAAACTCAGAAGAGGCAGGAAGCTGTTCTCAGGGAGCACTGCAGTCTCACTTTCATATACGCTGTTTTTTAACAGAGTGGAGCCCTTCCTTTCTCATCATGTCTCATTTTCAACGTGACCTTTCCATTATCAGATAACTCCTATGCATTGTGGGTAACCTGCTCTAATTATACGAGGCGGGCGATGCTGCCGCTTGTATACATGTATTGTTTGTGATGCTCTGGCTCATCCCTCTTTCTGACTTTGCTGTTGGGATACTGGCTGTACGATGCCTCCCACTGCACACAGCAGCATAACTCAAGTCTTACTTGTTGCCTTGAAGACATACCACACCGCACGCAGCCGACATCCGGCCGTTTCCCCTTGGCCCGGCCGCCTTTGAAACCCCCACGCTGCCTGTTACGGAGGCAGCAGCTGAGCCACTGAATGACTTGTGTGACTTTGTGAAGCAGCTCCACCAGCATGGGGCTCCTGTGAGTACACGCAGAACAGATGCACCTTGGGTAGCAGAATTACATTGCGAGGTTGGGGCTCCTGTGATCAGGCTTATTAAGTATGCACTAACATCTGCAGCCCCTGAAACACTCGAACGTGCGGTGCACTCGGCCGACCTGCGGCTGGCGGGGTTTTGGAGCTGAGGATGTGTTGTGGAAAATAATCGTCAGGACAACAACTAGTAAAAAGGCATTGATTAAGAGCGCTTCAGGAAGCGGCTGGCTGTTCCCAGTGTTGGGAGAATCAGCCTGGGGAATGAATAACCTTAAATGTCCGGACTAGACCTTTGCATGCTAATGACTGACCAAGTCCATTTAGCTGCCCAGCTGGAGGCTTAATTCACACCCGCTCCACAGTTTCTCTCTTCCTCTGTACTCGCTCACTCCTTTTTTCCTTCACATCCCAACGCCGTTTTCTCCTGTGAGTCGAGTGTGCGGAGGAGAGAGCGCGGCAGAGGGAGGTGAAGGTGAGGGTAATGATGCAATTATGTTTTTAACATCTCTGAGCCACTTTGCTGTGTGTTTGTGTGTGTCTGGGTGCTGGGGGGAGGTGAACGAGCAGTTAAGCTTTTACAACCCTCAGCTGTCCCTTGTGACTTGTGTACACGTTTGTGCGTGGATATTTGTGTGTGTGCAAACTGTGAAAGGTAGAGCTCTCGACTCTGGATGGAGCCCCGCAGAAGGCCGGGGCAGTAGCCCGATGACTTGGTTGCATTAGCTGAAGGGCAGCATGCGTGCGGGCCCTTCTGTCTGCCACATATGGAGACTATGTGGGCTGTCATCAGCGAGCCGCCCTGTCAGATGGGCTCCCACTGGAAAGTGCATATGCTCCATCACTGCTCACGCCAATTAGGCCTGTGGGCTTCTCCCACTGTAAATACTACGATGAGGCGAGGCTCCACTCCATCAAGGCCAGAAGAAAGCACCTCCAAACAGACACGCACTAACTTCTGACAGTTTGGAGAAGTGCAGAGGAGCATGAAGGCATCAGAATGAGATGGCACAGAGCTGGTGTTATAGTGAGAATCTGTGATAAAGAAATGCTTTAAAACAAGCTTCATGCAGGCCTTTGCAGAACAATGCACTGCACAATGCTGGTGTATATTTGTATGGATAGGCAGTGGTATCACAGCGGTACTGTATGTACTTCCTACAATGACTAGAATGGCGTCCTGTGATGAAACAGTTGCTGCCATATGTCAGAAATATGCAGTAATGTGGCTTCGGGATCACCAGCCACCCCTGCCTGCTCAAATCAGAGATAACAAGACAAACAGAAACAGCATTATGTTGGCAGGAAGTTGCTTAAGTTAAGGCCACATCCTGTAACTTTTGCTCACTCTCAGACAAGACTGACAGCTGAGCCGGTGTCACAGGTACGAAGCTGCTTCAGCTTGTTGCTGTTGACTGAGCAGGGGATTCACTCCCACCTCATCCTTACATACCTCAGCGTTAGCATCACCTCAGTGATAAACAAGCATTATGCTGAAGCTATTTTAAGTGCTCCCATTGTAAATTACTTTATTTAAAAATAGTTTAACACTTTGAACAGAATGTGAATAAACTGCTGTGACTTTATCTCCAAAACGTCTGCCGGATGCGTGGACGCGACGACTGAAAAGATATCAACTGAAGCCGATCTAGGGCTGGGCTGCACTCTCACGTTATACCATTTTCGACCACTAGATGGTGCACAAAGTCAATGTAACCTTTACGTAACCAGGCAAGTGATTAAAGCACGTTCTTATTCACAACGGCGACCCAGTGAAAGGGCTCTCGTGGAAACAGACTAAACAGAAATATGAACCATTAAATACCAACATAATCACCAGCAAAATGACCCCCCCACACACACACACATTTTTTTAAAATAAAAAATGTGCCTTTAAAGCTGCACTAAAGTGTTACAAAAGCGTCATTCAGACCGTAATACCTTCATATTTGGTTCTTCATATTTAATTTTACACTCTTATTTATAACATGTGCATCTTGTTTCAGTAGTAACTATAATAGTTCTAGACTACAGCCATTAAAATTAATATTCCAGTTTTACAGCTGCATCCTATCAAAGAGCCACTTGGAATGAGAGCTGCACGTCTCAATAACACATGAAATAACTCTAGTTTCTGCACAGCGCTGTTCTTTATATTTTGCTTCCAGAGAGCCAGACTTCCATAATTTATTTAAAGTCATCTTGAGCAATAGTTCTTCAGGCTTTCAAAGTTTTTCTTTGGGTTAGGGCATCTGAGACATCTGGCATCCGAGACCTGAGCCATCTACTGTTCACTGTAAGGGTCTCGATGGACGGATGGCTGTGAAGAAGACGTTAAGGAAGAGAAAGGGGCGGCAAGGCTGAGGTACGCCAGAAGAACTGCTCTGAAAATCAGTGGAACAGGTTTTACGGAGCGATGCATCCAAATCTGAAATCCGTGTCAATATGTAAGGAGGTGAGAGGTACAACAAGGAGTGTCTGCAGGTATCTGCGAAACAAAGAAGAGCTTTGAATGTCCTCCGAGAAGCTCGGAGAACTATTCCTGAAGACTGTTTAAAGTAATTAGAAGAAGGTCTGCTTCAGAAGAATAAAGGTGGTCACACCAAATATTGACTTTTGAGCACGTTAAAATTACAGAAACTCTGTGGGTTTCCACATATTTCAATAATTCACTGTATCCATCTCTCATTTTCCTGGCAAAATATAAAGAAATGATTGGCTAAAATGTCTGACTTGTTTTATTAGTACTGGATGTTATAAATCATGGATCTTGGAAAAAAAAGGAAATGCGCACAGATGCTGGTGGGGTTACATATACGGTACTTCATTTCAGGACTGAACAAAAACAAAATAATTTCTTTGTTCGTTTGTTAGCAAATCATCCATGCCCGATTCATCCTCGGCTGAAATCCCAAAGTTCGGATCAGCTACAGGAGTTCCTACTGCGGACGAAGAGTTGGAAGGAAAAGACGAGCTGGTCTCCGGTAGTTGTTTAAGAAGGCCTTCAAATGTAGAAGGAAATGGTGCAGTGATATTAGTCATGCAAAGGGAAGCCTTAGCTCGAGGTGAGGATCAGTAACAACTGTGTCTGTGCAAAGCTTTAGGTATTTAAAATATCTCCTTATTATTTCTTTTTAATCAAAAGTATGCCTTTGCTGCGAGCAAACATGGTTATCTCCTATACTGTTTGGTAATTGTCCTTGGATAGAGGAGAGAAAATATCATCATGGATCAAAATTCCCAAACATGCATATACAAACAACAATTACCATTTCCTGGGGCGTGAGAAGGCAGAATAAACAAATATGAAATGCAGAGTATTAGCACATGTTCTGAAGCTTCCAAAGGAGGGAGATGTGCTGGGTCGGTGTTCTGCGGGGCATTACCAGCTATTTGTTTTTCTCATCTCATTTTTGTGATCACGTGGGACCACATCTCTCCAGGGGACGGTTTCATTATTGGGGGGGGGGGACATTATTCAGCGCAACAAAAGTCTGCAGCCACACGGATGCATTTAATGAAACTGTTTTTTGTTTTATTTCCTTTTAATCTACAAATTAATTCTGTAATGAAGACTCGAGGAGAGGAAAAAACGGCGCAATGATGTAAACAAGTTTTACCTGCCGACATTTGGAGACGCCTCAAACTGTCAGGCTCACGGGGGAGCACAGAGTCAGGAACGTTCCTCTGTGTGGATTAGCCTGTCACATCTTCCTTTGGAAAATGCACCACGTGCGCCTATTGCTAATATAAAAGGAAAACATGCCTGGGAAACAGAGTTTTCAGCTGCTTGCCACATATCTAAAAATAATACATCTTCATCAAGAGCAGAATTTATCAAGGCCTGTCACAGAGCACGTCCCAGGGAGGACGTATACCTGTACACATGCCACTGCGTACTAGCGTGCACCAATCTGGGCGGCTTATTAGTAAATAATCAGCGTCCTCATGCGACCTGATTTCTTTCACCATCACACCTACAGGCTGCAGAAGAGTTATGCCAATACATTTATGTTTCCTCTTCTTTTCTTTTTTCTGCAGAGAACAGAAACATGCATTTTTCTATTTTCACTTCCATTGGAGCAGATTATTTTGGGGGATGTGATATTTGCAGAGATGTTTATGGAATACCGAGGAGGTCTACAGACCTGTCAGCTTTGCTTTGTTTTTTAGTGAAGACAGTGATGCGGTCTCAGGGTTAACCACTCGTATTTGCCCTCTAACGTGGCCGTTTGCGGCCTCTTGTTGGCCGTTACCCCACTTTGCCACTTGCAGAGTTTCCTCCACAGCACATCTGATGGATTTCGTGCGTGAAAATTATTGCAATTATTGCTGATCTTTCAAGTGCGGAGCTGCTAATGCATTTGAAGACATTAAAGGCTTAAGGAATATGATACTTGCTGGTAATTAAAAGTACACAGAACAGTTATTGTGCAAAAATGATTGCATTTTCATGTTTTCTTTTATGATGGGACACGTGAAATTACAAGCCTTCCTCTTTTTAACTCTAGTGTTCTGTCACACATGTTCGGTGCGTTTGCATCTACACTTACACAGCTGCTCTCCTTACATTTGAGAAGAAGAAGTCTTCTCCTAAACCAGGCAATACATTGATGTAAATTACACTGTAATTAATTAATTGCATTTTATTTTAAATTATGATTATTCAGCCCCTGTACAACCACAGGGAAACTCAGTCTGCATTGCTGCTGGGAAGTGGGCGCTGGGCTTAGCTGAGGCTGCCTTTCGTCACACATTCTGTTCATAACATTTACGGACAGAATTCTAGGAGCAGCCAGCGTTCGGAGCGTGCGCTCGTCAGTGGTCTCGGGATCGTGCCTTTTCTTTTTGCGGACAATGCGGTCTGCAGAATTGCCTCAGCTCACGCCGGGACCACTTGAAGCAAAGCGTGAAGCAGCTGGGATGAAAATTAACGCCTCCAAGTCTGAGGTCATGGTTCTTGCCCGGAAAAGAGTGGATTTCCCACTTCAGGTTGGGAATACCCCAAGTGGAGGAGTTCAAGTATCTTGTTGAAGAATGAGGGGAGGGTGGAGCAGGAGGCAGACAGCTCGATCAGTGCAATGTCTCCAATCATGCAGATGTTGTTCTGGCCTGCTGTGGTAAAGAGAGAGCTGAGTGTGAAGGCAAAGTCAGATTATCAGCTAAGATCACCTAGACCCACAAGCTGTGGTAGTGATAGGGGCTTACAATGAACCCTACGCAAATGGCCAGCAACGACCTGATCGGGAAATCTACATCGTAACCGCAGTAACCTCCGATGTAACCTCTGATGTAACCTCTGATGTAACCTCTGAGGCGTGGAATTAGGCAGGGATGGTAGGGACACGGCCGTTATGTCCCGACCAATTATGGGGTATGGTTAGACCGGGATGGAGGGAGATGCCCCCCCCCCAATATAAATAATCATGATCTCAATATAGACCAAAGATAATCATAGTTATGATTTTTTTTCCATAATCAAGCAGCCCTAATCCTCATGAATTTATATTTGGTGATATGGTTCTGCACACTATGTGCACACATGGAAAGCTGGAGGAAGGGAGACTCCACAAACCCCAGAAATAAAAAAAGAAAAGGTGCAGTGGAGGCGGGTTGCAAAGCAGCTTGCAGGCGTGAAGCACTGTCGGCAACTGAAGTAACCTGAACAGAACTGGAATTATAGAGAGCTCACACAGCCTCATTTCTGCTGCTGCCTCTTGTGTTGGTCACTACCCAGGGCTGCTCGATTATGGAAAAACTCATGATCACCATTTTTTGGTCAGTGATTGGTTGGAGATAAAATCGAAATTCGATTAATTGCACAGCCCTGGTGCAGATAGAAATCATTTTCCTTTGATAACAGCAGTCCTGACTGAACTGTAGTGTTCGGGCTCATTTATGTACATTTATATTGCTAAACAGCACATCTGACAGTAAAGTAAAAACACAGAGTGTGTGTGTGTGTGTGTGTGTGTGTGTGTGTGTGTGTGTGCATGTGTGTGTGTGTGTGAAAGAAAGCCCGCTCAGGGCCGAATGTGTGTACCTGCACAATAATTGTGTTGCTGGTGATGTTCCTGCAAAGAAGGCGCATTTAGACAATAAATCACTGTTTAGCACTTTGTCATAAAGAGGAGATAACGCCTGACACAATTATTGAAAAGAAATTCACGGACATTCGTCCCGCTGATAACAGACGGCGCATCGCTCCACAGACATAATGGGCTCACAGTGCTGAATGAAAAACAACAACCTTCTGACTGCAGAAAATATCATCTTCCTGTGCAGGTCATTCCAACAGAGTGAATATATAAGTTTTAATCACATACATCACTTTTTTTGTTGATTCCCTGGGATGTTTTTCATATGCAATAATAGGAAGAAATCCTGGATTCATGTATTGCACAACAGAATATTGGGAGGTTTATGAGAGGTGCTGCAAGCCGTGCCTCCCTCAGATGCAGATGTATTTGTCCCCAAGCAGGACTAACAAAGCAGAATCTGAAGACAGAGGTCATGCTGTGAACCCTGGCAAATAAATTCACGGCGATCTGTCGTGCCATCACTTCCGGTGACGGTGAAATCTGTTATATGTACAGAAGATGGCCTCTGAACAGCACACGAGAGGAATTTTACTGCTGAAGAAGATTAATTATTCAAATTGGCACTTTTGGAGCCACCACTGGCTGGCTAATTGTTTTATATGCCTATAAAGGAATTTACAACATCATCATCTCCAGACAAGATGCGATGGCAGCAGAGTGAGAAAAAAAAAAGAACTTGTCAACTTTGTCAAAGGGAATTAGGCTCATTGATTTTGGTTAATTTCATCTAGTTTAGATGCTTTAGGGCTGAGTGGCTGATGCCCAAGGCAACGCTAGATTAAAAGAAGCTCCCTCAGGACCTGCCTGGAGAGCAAACCGATGGTGGTAACTAACAAGCTCTCATGTTTTCTCCCTTTGTTCACATAATTCAGAATTAAAGATTCCCCATTCACACCATTTGCATTTGATTAAAGGTGATTAGATAGGACTGAGATTTTTTAAAAAGTGGCTCCTGTTTCCTCCACCACATCTTAATCGAGATGGACAACAATGCAGAGCTGACGTTGACCCTCTTTTGTTGTCTGCTTTCTTCTCCCGTATCCTCACTGCATAAATTGCTCCTGCAAATGTCGGCATTTTACATTTACTTCCTTTCTTTAACGAGAGACTGACAGCATTCAAAGGGAAGACAGAAAATTAGATGACGATAAGACAAAAGATGACGAAGCTTTTCAGGGAGGAAAGCTGAGGCGTCTGTTAAGAGGAACACATCGTAAAGGGATGTAAATTAATCGCGCTGGCGACCTTGTCTCAACGCTGCGGTAATGAGATGATCAAACATCATCCCCTGGGAGTCTGGACCCCTTTTCCCACGTGTTAATTGACAGTTGCATCACTGCCCACACAATTAATAAAAGCATTGAATCATGCAGCACACAAAGTAATCTGCAGATTACTTTGTGTGCTGCAGGAGCAACAAGTGATATGATGTATGTGCTACGGTGGTTGCTTTCAAGAGACACGCCGTTTAGTCGGGAAGGTCAAAGTCAGATAGTCAGACTTCGTCGGGCTGAGTTTCTGTTGGCATTTGATCCATCTCCTCATGATACCGTTCCTGACCAAGAACTCAACCTACCCACACAGGAAGTCATTCAAGGCTGGGCCGTTGAGCCGGCCGCGGCCTTGGATCCAGTGTGCATGTACAAGCGGAGGCAGAACCCATGCTGGCTCCTCTAATGCAGGAATAAATCCAAGGACAAATGAGCAAGTTTGGCAGGACTGAAAGTGAGAGCAAAGCAGGCGAATCAGAGGGATTGAGTCATTTCTCTCTCTAAGTATCAGCTGTAGATGCTCAGTGGCTTCTAACCACAGAATCCATTTGCGGACGACGCAGCGAGAACTATTGATCTGAATAGGTGTCATTACCTGCAGGTTAATGCAGAGGACAAGAGTAAACATGATCAATGTCCATCTGCTGTGGCCTGTCTGCATGGTGTCAATGATGGGCCTATACTGTGTCCTCAGCTCAATACAGCTGATATATAATCACGGCAGTGTAAGAAGCCTAACAGATATAGTTAATAATCCCCTCCTAAAGATATTAATCACATCGAACTGCATCAAACTGATTCAAATTTGAATCTCTTGGGTTCAGAATGTGTTCTCATGCACACTGAACAACAGGAAATGATGTAAGCACGATCTGGACGTGCATTAGAAGACTAAAGTCATCTAACGCACACTTTTAATGCAAAGTGGAATCCTGTTTAACACGGGTAGAGACACTCATGAACACACTGTGCTGGTGTTGGCAGTGTCCACGTGTCATAAGAGACATGATTTCAATAAAGAAACTAAATGCATGTGTTTTTGTTTTTGGATACATTTGATATGCCCGTCAATGAATGTGGCTACAAAATGGTTTGAACATGCAGACACACAATGTCTGCGAGATGAACGACACATTAAAGGCACTTGGGTGTATTTGCATGTAAAGTCGGTCTCGTCTGCTGCACGGTGTGAACCTGCGGTCTGCTCAGTAAGCTCAGCGGGATAAGAAAAGGACCTCAGACTGAGAGGGCACGGATTTCTGTCCCTCTATTAAAGATCTGTTCATGAGTTTCCGATTCTTTAGTTAGTTTGTACCAATCATTAAAAATGAGCAGCTTCACGAGGTGATGGGCAGAGTGAGAGGTGGACACTAGAGGAAGGTATACTGAAGAGGTGTGACTGACACAGGTGGCACAAAGTACACAAAACTCAAGTGTAAGCGAAACCAGAGATTTCACAGTAAGACAGGAAGTGACTAATCCAACGCAGGTGAGACTAATCAGGTGGGACAGAAAAGCACCAAACGAGTGAAGTCAAACTGAGAGCAGCGTGACAGACAAATGAAAACAGGGAATTTAGCAGAAACCAAACAGCAGACAGTTTCTACGTCAGTTATTAAGAAACGATCCAAATAAATGCGTTCATCTTTTTCTCTTGCTGTGAATCCCTGCTCGCCCAGTGAGTACTCAGAGAGGCGGAGACACATCCTTTGTCGAGACAGCGAGACGATTTTGTGAGGCAGTAGGATGGCCGACGGTCTGGGATCTTTTTGTTTGGCCTTTTTGAAAAAAGGGACACGAGAAGTGGTGAAATCAGGAGACAAAGTCACTGCTGTGAGAAGTCAGGCGGCCGAGCAGAGGCCTGACAGCTTCAATGCCAAACCCCAAACCTAACACCTACCAAATGATCAAATATTCAGCCTTCACTGATTGTGACACAGATTGTGTCATTGGGTGGGTCCCAAACATCATTTATTTACCACAGGTCCACAACGGACACAAACAAGGCAAATTCCTATTAAAAAGTAGCTCTAAGGAAATGAAATGTGAGCGTGATTGATGGCTGACCTGCTTCTGCCAGCCTCTCTATAGGTTTTAATGGTAGTCCTAACACCATCCAATTACTTACTGTGGTATCATTTGGGCTTGCACCGATGACTGTATGCCGTTGGAAATTTCACACTGGACCTTTTCCAAGTTAATGCATAAATTAATAAAGGGCTCAGTGTGGGGGGGGGGCTCTGAGCAGTGAGCTCTGAATGCAGCTCTGCCATAAAGAGGAATCCACTGCAGAGATATTGGTAAACACTGATTTTGTAGCACGTTATCTGCAAATATATTTATTGCTCACAGCGGTTTCCCATAGCCACAAAACAAAGGCTCAGCTCGTTAAAAAAAAAGAGTAGCAGGAATCTCTGTGGTCAGCTAAAAGCAGCAGAGGGAGGGAGGCGTCAGGGGAGCCGCGAGCAGACTGAGCAGAGACCAGCTGACAGGTGTATAAGTAGCTTTAAGTTTTTATCGATAATGACTTATTGACCGAGAGTGAGGTCCATAACAAGGAGAACTGACCTTGTAAAAATTATTTAATTGTTACTAATA
The DNA here is from genome assembly GCA_024447675.2 of Pterophyllum scalare. Classification (NCBI taxonomy): domain Eukaryota; kingdom Metazoa; phylum Chordata; class Actinopteri; order Cichliformes; family Cichlidae; genus Pterophyllum; species Pterophyllum scalare. The sequence goes on from JAMQGT020000854.1 coordinate 202,727, forward strand.
AAACGAAGTTCAGGATGGACGTTTTCCACGCGCCAGTGAAACGACTGGAATAAGACAGCAGACCTTTTACCCGACTAATATTCGCAGGGGTCGAGCTGTCGGCTTCAGTCCAGACTTGAAATGAAACTTATCCTGAGATCAGAGCACAGAGTGAGTCTGAAAGGTCAGCACATCATTTGTCGAACAGCTCTGTGCAGATTGATTTGTGGGCTTCGGCCTGTAAAATCAGACTAAATGACATTTTTAAATCTCCGCCACGGCTGAAGAAATGTGAATGAGAAGCTTTATTGTACTTCAGCACGGTGTATTCAGTGAAATGTAATTACTGTTGTGTATCCAGGAGATACATATTGTGATTAGGAAAGGATGTATAGGCGCCTAAAGGAGCAAGGGACTGGCTCAGCATATTTGCCCCATCAGCACTTACATGTAATTTGCCTGATCAGTTTCACTGCCTGCATATTTACCTTCTATAATTAAAAACTGGCTCCACGCTGGAGGAGGTAATTTCAGCCACGTGTGAGGCTACACCATAAAGGAGGACTTGTGTCAAAGAGTGATGGCTTCAGAGACAAAAGGCAGGGATGGCCTTGAAGCTCTCAGAAGAAGCACTTCAGTCCAAAATGGTCACAAACCCGAAAGGTGCAGGCGTGTCAGAAAAGAGTGAAGCTGTGCATCTTTAGGAAATGTGCTCTTCATGGATAACCGGTCGGTCCCGATGCCTCAGCCTCGACCTGAGCTTGGGTCCAAACTGAGATGCCAACATCTCAAAGCCTTGCAGAGATTCAAAGAGCTCTAGCTTTGTGCTAATTGGCTGCTACTTGGCAGGCTCGGGGATTGGTACATCATCTTCCTGTGCCAGAGTTGCATTCCAAAATGTCCATGGGACTGGAGGATCATGCAGACGGATACCTTAAATAGCCTTCAAGTCAGTGTCAGGAATATTAACTGCTATCAGCTGTGGTGAAAACTTGAAAACGACCGCCCCGACAGGAATGAGTCAATTACCTGGTTAGTCTGTAAAATGTACTTTATGCTCCACCCACCAGGTGACATCAGGAGACTAATCTGAATTTCTCCTACAGCCAGATTTTTGGTCACTCGGTGTCCGTTTGTGTGACTTTCTCGGGGAGCCGTTCCGCTTCCTGTTATTCCCACTGCACGGAAACTGGCTGCAGCTCCGCCGGCCGGACTTCAGACATTCCTCAGTGAACAGGAACCAATCACACCTTCTTCCAGACAAACAAGCACGTGTTTTATTTTAGCCTTTGATAATCCAGTATCTGAATTAAAATAACAGTCGCGTGCTGATGCATGCTGACAGGTTGGTTAAGGACTCACTGCCTCGGTGTCCATCGCACTCATTTCCACAGATAACTAGAAGTTTGAAGTGTAGTTAACCCACAATATAAATATATATATGTATGATTTGTCATGTGTATATGAGAAGAAGCTGGTTGAAGGTGAGGCTATCAGGAGGCTGCTACCACACCTCCTCACTTCACACCTCAGATCAGGGCTATTCAATTAGCAATGTTTAATGCGCTGCCTCAGTTGGCCTTTCTAGTTCAACAAATGCACTTTTGCAAATACATCTAAAATGTTACAGAAGACTTTACTGTTGCAAAGAGGTTTTATTAAACATGTGTGTGGTGAATAGATGCCTTGTTAAAAATATTCTGGTCACGGTTTGGACCAAATGTTAAAATTTGCAATGCACTTGAATTATTTTGCTCATCAATAAACGATGCAGTACAAAGTGTTTATTGTGAATTCCTTTATTTATGTTTAGGAATTACTTCAGGTGGTAGCATATTTAGAGTTAAGTCTCAAGAAATAATATAAGTAGGGGTCTTCGGCCCTCAAAATGTTCAAACGTGGCCCAGCAGAAAAAGAATAGGCCTGCCTTAGAGTAAACAGGTAAATTCTGTAATGTCTCCAGTACGTACAGAAAGATATTTTACTACAGTCTGAAACTGTAAAAAACAAAAACCAAAAACATGAAACTACCGTCGGGTCTCAACTCTCATCAAAATCACGATGAAAACTGCTGCCTGTGTAGCGAGGGGAACTCTGCGGTACCGGCCAAAGAGCAGCTCGTAAAGTCATGTGACAGGAGCAACTTTGTTCCCAGGGTGAGGAAATTGTGAGTTTTGTTGTCTTGATACTTTAATTTTCTGGAGACCTGTTTTAGGAAAAGGTTTGACAGTCTGGTCCAAGAGTTTATCTTGTCAGTTCACCTCTGGATAGTGAGGAGTCGCTCGGGGGAGGCTGCGATGTGTAGGTGGTGGACGATGGAGAGGAAGTCTCTACTTTCTCTTTTCTGTCTTTGTGTTCGTGCTCTGCTCCACTTACACATCGACATCCTGCTCTGCAATCCAGACTCACTATTGTCAGAGTGTTGCACCCCGCCTCACACCACCACCATCCAATCTCATTTAGGGTAGCACCTCTCCTTCTTGCTGTTGCGACAGCTTTTCTCCAGCCCCTTTCACCATCACATCATCCCCATCGCGTTGAGCAGGGATTCAGTGACAGCACAGGCTGATGCTTGGAATTGGGCAGACTTCTGTGGTGAGCTGGCGGTGAGAGCTAACTGGAGCGAGCTGAGCAAAGTCCGTCAACACAGCACAGCAGTGACTGTTCTAAGGAACTCCAGCACTGGTCTCTGTGGTGGCTACGACGGGTTCAAATGAGGGCCTCAAGACATCCATGTGTCTTTTAGCGCTTGCTCTTTCAGCTGTGGCTCCGGGGTCATGTGGGCAATGTCTAGTCCTTCAGCTGAATCTTGATTTCCTTCAGTGTGAAGCTGCAGTTTAACTTAGTCTCGAGGTCTTTACCATAACTTTTTAAAGAAGTACTGAGTTTAAAAAAGATGCAGATGTATATTCAGAAGGAGGCGAGAAGCACAACTCCAGACAAACAGGCTACAGTTACCAACTTTATAACCTGATACTGTTATGTTTACAGCTTGTTCTGCTGCCCCCAGTGGACCAAAATTATTGATTTGCATTTCCTTCCTCATAAAAATTTGTACTAAGCAACTTACTGAGAGGATACTAGGATTTCACTTGGCACATCTGCAGCACAATCTTGGACAGTGTGCAGGAGACAGCGAACCCTTCAGTTTGTCAAGTTCTATCAAAAATGCTCCGAAAGGCACGAACAGCAAAAACATGCAAGAGATCGCGCTCAGCGACTCCCGTTAACGGCGGTGAGGCCAAGCAGACGGCAGCTGATTACAGCGTCCTGTGAAAGTGGCCACGCCCCTAAATTTAAGCCTTAGCAATATCCAATCTAATCAATGTGGAAAGAAGGAAGTTTGTACCATGCTGAATAGCTATAGCACTGTGCAAAAGACTTGAGTCAGCCTTCATCTCTTTATGTTTTACAGAGCAGATGGGAAATAGCTGTGACAGCCCAAACCATGACAGAGCCTCCACCGTGTTGTGCAGATGGCTGCAGACATTCTTCAGCCGACCTCCTCCATACACACCAATAACTATTTGAACCAAAATCACTCCATCAGACCCGCTGCCACTGATGTTCAGCGCAGTTCTTGTGTAATCTGGCACACCGCGGCCTTTCTCCCGGTTTCCTTTCATTAAAAATGGCGCCCTTCCACTGAGACCATTCCTGACGAGGCTTCGGTGAACAGGAGATGGATCAGCTGAGGGGCCAGATGCATCTCTCAGGTCTTTGCTGGATTTCTTCCCATTTCTTAAGGACATGACTTTCAGATACTGTTCTTCTGCTGTGAGTATTTTTAAGCCTGCCTCTTCTTTTTTAAGGACACACAACACATGAGGCTGAGATATGCCAAGTTTTCAGCATATAGCTCTTTGGGAATCACCTTGGTAATAAAAGAATAAAAATTAAAAGAGTCATTTATGCCCATCAAACTGTGTTATCTTTGGCATTTTCCATAGACTCAACAAAAAAAACAAAAACAAATGATGAGAGCACAAGATGTGTTTTTGCCTTTGTTATGCTAAGTCAGTATTAAGTGGCTTAAAAAACAAAAAAATGAGTGAACAAGCAGAAAAACTGACAGATCTTCAGAAAGCTTGAAAAGCTATTGATCACTTTAAAAAATGACAGGATGATCCAGCTCCGTCGAAGCAAAGCACAAAGAAATGAGGGCTGGCTCAAGACTTTCGCATTGGACTATATGCTTAGAAATGTATACATTTGTGCATTTAAATTTAAAAAAAAGTGCATTTTTCACATGGTAGTCTATGAGGATTGACTCACCTTTGGACCTCAGGTGGTCATTAGAGGAACTGCGGTTTTAGCTTCATTTTCAGCCGCAGCGATCGCCTGCTGCTTGCTAACAAGCACATTACTGCCACCAACTGTCAAAGACTCAAAGCACATAAAGAAGTGGCATTGTCACAGAGGACTTTATATCATCCATCCATCCATCTTATTTCAATTATCCATTTGTTATCGAGAGCCTGGCAGTATGTAATGTGCTATTGTTGCCAGAAGGTGGTGGTAATGAAAGCATCCATATGGTAGTACAAATGTGGCACAGTGAGTTCAGATGGTACTGTGCAAACAGGAGCCTGAGGTTAAAGTTCGCCTCCAATGATGACAGTAAATTATGTCCACTAGAAGCTCCTGAGGTAAAGCTAGCATGTCACAATTCTGCAGCAGCTGTGGACAGCCGCTGGAAAGCAATTAGCGGCGGGGAGGTGATTTTCAGAGGATAGCTGAACAGTTTTGCTTGAAATGCCGATCTCTGACACCAGTCTGAACCAGAGTGGTCAAAGCAGTCTGACTGGATGGCTTTCACAAAGCAGAGAAGGAGGGCATCTTTTTTTTTTTATTTCTATTTTTTGCATTTTCATTGTATGTTGCCAGTTGTTGGCCTCTTAACACCTACTGAGCTGCCAATGACCCGTTTAGGGATCTCCTTGAATCACAGCAGTCGTGTTCTCTGTAACGACAGACCCACACTTATCCTACTTACATCTCAGGCTGTCCATCACCTGTTCTGTTAATGGGCGAGTTATTAAACACGAATGTTTTCAGATAATTTGTACTTCTTTAAACTAAAAGAAAGAAACAGTTTGACTGGTTTGATGGATCCAAGCCATTATTTCAAGGCATGAAATGACAGTTATAACTGAAAATATGTTCAAATTAGAGGAGGACAAAATTGCTTTTAGTCAAATAATTATGCAGATAAATGCATCTACACACTAGCATCACGATAAATATTCTCATTTTATGGTGGGAATCAAATTTTTTGGTAACAGCTGACGGCTGTTTATAGGAACCTTCGATAAACTAGGGTTGAAAACATGCACTGCCCAGCCACAAACACACTGGGAGAAGATAATGAACCAAATTAGTCCAATTATGTTAATTATTGAGACAAATTAACTGAATTAAGATGGCACCACAGAAAAGGTTTCTGAAGACTGTGGAAAATTTGTAATTCCACTTCTCAAGCTGTTTGGCTTTCTCCAAACATGATCTAATCATCCCAGCGATAAAAGCAGAATTAATGAGAGGATTATCAACGTCTGGCTGCTGAACACTGCTTTTAAATCAGGGATCGTTCCCAACCAAACATGTAAGGAGCAATTAGCATTCAAGCGCAGAAGAAAGGACTCCTGTTCAGCAGGAGCGTTACACTCTGCTGTCTCTCCACGAAAAGCGATCGTTGATAATAGAAAGCAGAGGAACGAGGAGCTGCAGCTTCACCGCAAACCTTCAGTTAGATTATCGTCCTCAGGCCTCCCGTTCTGCCTCACCCAATCTTCCTTTCTCTCTCTCCTCATAGGTCTTTGAGTTAGCCACACCTTGTGTCCTTCCTGTGCTCCCGCCCTGCAGCCCTGCACACCTGGGCCTCATGAACTCACCTGCTATCACCTGTTAATCTGGAAACAGGAAGTGAAATTGGTCCCTTCTGTCTGAATGTTTGCTCCTGTTCTGTGCCTTTGCCTCACCGGTTTGTTCCGGTGTGTCTCCGATGAGTAACAGAGAGGGCGTTTCCCCTGTGGACTCATGTATCCGTGGACCTGTCTCTATTGGAGTCTTGAATTTGCTACCTGGAAATCAGCTGTCAGAATCTTGCCTTTGCTTCAAAGCGCTTAACTTTTTTCCAAGTCTGAGTCCCATCCATTCTCTTCCACTTATCCAATTCAGGGTTGCCGGGAGGGCTGGAGCCTACCCCAGCTTCCATAGGGGTGGCCACTAGGCTAACACCTATTTAGAACCACCACCCCACTAACTGCATGTCTTTATACTGTGGGAGGAAGCCGGAGTACCTGCAGAGGACCCACGCAGACACGGGGAGCCGGATGGTGGATTTGCACCAGGACCTCTATGCGCTCAAATTCGTCTCAGAAAACGATTTTTGTGGTTCATTCTCTGCAGGCAGTTGCTTCCTGCCACGGAAAGCCACTGGATCACGTATTCAACCCTCCTCGGCACGTTACACCTTCACACGGGGTCGATTTACTGCAACAAAATGTCATTCCTTTACTCATTCTTCCTTCTTAACCCTTCGTGGCTTTGAGCGCTGCCATAGCACATTTCTAAATATGCGTGAAATCCCCTGGTTTCTGAAGCGGCAGACACGCTCCCCCCCCAGTGTGGTGAAGACTGGCAGTCTGATAGTGGAGTTGTTTCACTGCATAGATCTCATTACTTAAAATCCTCAGCTCTGAAACAGAAGTTCAGGGATCAGCAAATCCTCACTTCTGGCCAGGCTTATGATTCCATTCTGATGCAATTTTCCCTCTCCAATTCCCTGATTATCACACTCCTGCCCGCCAATTTGATATCTCATCTGTCTATGTTCAGACGCATTCACTCTACTTCAATTTTCACCGAGCTCTGGCAGGAGACAAAGCATCCCACGGGCTGTTTTTCCAAAACAATTTATAGCTTTCTTTTCTTTCCTCCGTCGGCACGCGCTCACTGACACACTTTGAACACGGATTCTACATCTGAGAAAATGACCCGTTAAGCTTTTTATTTTTCCGTTTCATGACAAAAGCTGTGAGCGCCAACATCTAAGCTAAAAATACTTGGAGATCAAAGGTTAGCACAGCAGGGAAGGCCTACGTCCTCCACTGATGTGACTCCTCTGATCAGTCCAAATAAGAACACAGCTGATAATAAGGAAACTGCCTGGAAGTCTAATTTAATTTGATATTGTAGCAGTGATATGTCAATGAAATCCCCTCACACTGAAGTTTAATATAACCTCTGCAAAATGTTCTGAATCAAATATTGACTTAAGGCAAGTTAACAGCAGCTACAATCTCAGCAAGTAAAGCGTTTATGTTTAATTAAAAAAATGAACTTGTTTTAATAAAATATCATCATTTGCACCTCAGTCTGTGTAACCTCAGTGGACATGAAGGTGAAGGGAACAGAGGTGGTGAGAAGGTGCTGGGTGCAGTTAAATGCAGAAGGACAGATGGTGGTAGATGGTGGTGGTGGATTTTGTAGAGAGGGTGGGGATGTCTGTGGTGAGCACGTACTTGAAGAAGAGGAGGAACATGGGGTGACATGTAAGAGTGGAGGAAGGTGCACATAGGTGGACTGCAACTCATGCAGAAGGTGCAATCTGAAAGCGATGAAGAGCGTAAGGTGGTGTCAGGGGAGAGTGTAGCTAGGCAGCATCGGATGGTGGTTTCTGGGATGACTCTGGAAATCAAGAAGAGGAAGTGAGTGAAGGCAGAGGCAAGGATTAAATGGTGGAAGATGAAGGAGGAGGGATGCTGCACAGAGTTCAGGGAACAGTTGAGAGACTCGGGGCAATAGGGAAGAGTAACCGGGTAACTGGAAAAGCTGCTGAAGTGCTGAGAGAACCTGCCAAGAAGCTGTCTGGTGCATCCTTTGGACAGAGGGAAGAGGACAAGGAGACGTGCTAGTGGAGCGAGGAAGTGCAGGAGAGATGAGGTTAGCAAAGCTAAAGCTAGCAAAGTGGGATATTCATGGAGAAAAGGGGAGCAGGCAGGAGTACTGGGAGTATGTGAGGAGGCCAAGCTGGAGGGGGCGGAGCTGAAGTTAAGATGTTCAATGGGAGCGACCAGGATGGAGTGGAGGGATGGTGGATATGCTGGACAAAGGAAGATGAAGATGGAGCTGCAGGCAGGAGGAAAACAGGAAGACCTGGATGTGGTGAAGGAGGACGTGCAGAGGCTGGAGTGACGGAGGAGGCTGTTGGGGGATTATTCTCTGGGTCGACCCCTAAAGGCAGCAGCTTAAAGAAGATGAAGATGTGCCCGCTCTACCTGACTCTCCATTCTGATTGGTCACACAGATCTGTGGGTACTCTACCTCAGTCATTAATCACGCTGGTGAAGACAACTCCCAGAATGTCATGCTGCTCACATCGGCAAGTTTGCGAGTTTGTGTAACTGAAAATACATATATCAAGACTATTACTTATCTAAAACTAAAAAAGTCAAACTAGGCATAAAAACAGTTTAGTTAGACACAAAAACTGGAAATAACAATATTGGCTACCTGCAAATGTAACTGACATAAAATTAAACCCTGTGGGAAATATGTCTTTATTTTTAGTCTCAGGTTTAATTGTGTCAACGCAGCAGGTATTGGGGGGGGGGGTCTGCATGATGAAGATAAAATAAATAGTTTTAAACAGTAAAAATCAAACTGCTCTGGAAATGAGCTGAAACTAAGCTTTCAAAGAAGGAGGATCATTTTTATGGAATCTTCTGCAGAGGCTGATGACCCTCAGAGGCAGCTCTACGGGCCTGAAGGAGGCGAATGACGTCACATCATAAAAAGCACCCACAGAGTAACACTGGTAACAACGACCAGTGATGTCTGTCCTTAATTACAAGCCGACACGATGAGGATGATGGTGCCAGTGTAAAAAGTCAAGCATCCAGACTTTACAGTACGTTATTGCCGACACCCGCCAGCACAACCGGAGCTGTGGCTTAACGCTCCAACACTGCACACAGCCACAGTGCCCCCCCCCCCCCAAGCACGGCTAAAATTAGATTCCCTACGGGATGAATGCCGCGGGGAGCTTTTGGGTGGAAGGAGGCGGTTTCAAAGACACGGCTGTACGCTAGCACCATGATATCATTTCAGTTTGATCCAGATGCAGTGAATTCTACTGTGAGCAGAAAGGAAATGATGAACAAGCACACACGGTCACTCCCTCACATAAATCTAATGCGGAAGCCTTTCCAGCAATCCCATAATTTCATCACAAAAAGAACATCAGATGATGCATAATTGGGTGTCTGCGAGGTGAAAAATGTCCCAGCAGCGAGACAAACAGGTGGCCAATCTGATTACAATGATGTCGCCGTGGTGGTGGTGGTGGGGGGGGGTCTGTATTAGCTCTGAGCTGTCCTCTGAGGGGCAGCAGATATGATTTATCAAGTGAGGAGTGTTCACATGATACCAGTGAGTCCCCCGTGCAACATCAGGGGAACGCTGCACCCTCCTGCAGGGGAGGCAGAGTGTGATCGGGGGGGGGAGTTTAGCACAGGTGAGCCAAGGTTTGGTTCTAAAATTACTTTGGGACATCTTCAGTTTGTGCCTTTAGTGCCTCTGAGCCAAGAAACTGCAAAAGAGGGTTAAGAACTACTTAAAGTACATCTCCCAAACATGTATACGAGTTTAAGCTGCAGTTTATTGTCACTGCACACTGACAACTGCATAATGCAGCTCTAATATTGCCTATTACTCTACAACCTGAATCCCTTTGATGCAGCCTGCCTTAAAGGGAGATGCTCAGTGAGAGCCATAAAGACTCGAGGCTGAATAATGTCCCGACTTCTCTTATCACAGTCTGACACACCAGCTGACAAAGTATCGCCGTAACAAACTACAGCGCAGCTTCATGACTTAGCAGAGTTGTTGGTGTCAGCTGAACAAAGCACGGTTACAGCGACTGCACGACCCTCATCTGAAGACATTAAAGGTGAAAAAGACTAAACTGTCATAAATGAATGTGTGTGTGTGTTTCTTCTAATAACCTCTAAAGGCCTTTACTGTACACGTTAGCATTGGAGGGAAATTTGGGGCATTAATTGATGACCCTCTCTACATTCCAGAATAAAAACAGGAAGCTTTTCCCCTCAGTGCGTGAGCTATGGAAGACATGACTAGGAGCCATGCCAGGGACTTGCAAATGAGGTCTGAGCCCCTCAAAAGTGATCCTTTAAGCTGCTATCAGCACAAATACAACAGAAAGCCAGCGCTTTACATTTTCATTGATTGAGGATTAACTTTTCTCGTGATTAAAAACCTTCTTTCAAAGGGGGACCTCGGTGCGGCCATTAGGCAGCCTTGGCTTTAGCTCCCACCACCCTGAACGCTGCCACCCACGGCCCCCCGTTACTGTCAGCAAATGTCTGATATCCACGAGCTGTGCTTCACAGCACGCCCCACGCTTCTCTGACGGTCCTGAGTGGACACGCAATGCCAACACTGTAGCCCCAGTTTCTGTACAGGACACGCCCTCTAATTCTAAAGTATATACAGTGCATATTAATCTAATTATGTCTGTGAACACACGCAGAATCAACTGCAGGCTGCAGACGGACTTAGGGATAAAAAAAAACAGCAGGCAGCTGTGTGTTTGCTTTGGGGGGATGAAGCATTTAATAACATATAATATATGCAGCCCATTTTATAGTAAGCTGGGGAATATTAGCCGATAGCCTGGACCGCAAATTGCACGAATAAGCAAAAGATGCAAAGAAATTAGCACGGCCACGCTGCTCTTTGGCTTCAAGAAGCTCATCAACTAAAACTGAATGAGAGAAATTCAATAAATGCATTTAAAATGGATTCTATGTTTTATTTTGATGGTTTAGCCTTTCCTCATAACGTGATTATTTAACAGAGGTCACAAAGTTCACGTTTTTATCATTATGAGACATGAAAACAGCAACAACCAACTAACAACGATGGTAAAAGTCAGGCAGAGTACGTGGCAGAAGCTGCAGATGCTTTTCTCTTACTTCAGATTTATTGCTTGTATATTATTATTGGTCATGAATTAAACATTGCAATAGATTTGAAAGCAATTTTATCAATATGGGGATTATGGCTTAGTTAAAATTCTCAAACTGATGCCATAAAACAGCCACTTTAGATGCATTGTGTGGGAAAAGGAGAGACTACAGACGCTGCCTTCCTGTCACTTTGCAATTTTCAGGTAAATGTATAATAAAGATTAATGGCCTGCATAAAAGAAAAGCTCGGGAGCTAAACTGCAGTTTTAGAATGGCAGCATATCATAATGACACAAGTGTTTCGACCGCCTGTGACAAACTGCGATCTGCACTGCAGCAGCGCTCGGTGACGCCTCGGCGCGACTCCCCAGAAATTAAAAACAGAAAGCCAAAACACCACAGAGATAAAGTCACGCGCTTTGAGTGCAGTCCTTCCAGGAGGATTAAACAAAGTGCCCTTTCAACCCTTTGATGCTGGAATTAAGGAGGGGATATAGTTAATGGTTGACCTAAAACACTCTGGGACACAGACCCTCCCCTATGTAATCAATTTAAGCAGAAACATCTCATCAGGGAGCAGCGACGCAGCCACTGATCTCCATACAACAGCTGGCAGGGGTGCTATAAAAGGGCTGATGCTTCTCCCATTAACTTTCAACTTATGGACACCGTGGCTCTTCTCCAGTCGATATCTTCTGCCCCACCATTATGACTGCCAAGGTCATATCTGATGAAAACATGATGAAGCAGCAGTTTATCTTTCCACTTTTCCCTCTTTCCCTCCTTCTCTGGCTCTACCTACCTCTCTCAGCCCCCACCCCCACCCCACCCCCACCACCACCTTTCAAGTCTCTACCTCTCCTGGCACAGAGTTATTGAACAGTGGGGAACCGATGAGTTTTAATTACAGGAAGATCCGCGGAGTTAATTGAACATAGCGCAGGCCCTAATTTCACTTTACAGCAAATCAAGATGTTAGTTATGTAAATTCGGTCCTCCATGTCCCACTGGGGGGGCCAGGGACTTCTGCCAGACACCAAAGTCATTCTCTCCCCACTGGCACTAAGAAGCTGTCTCTGCAACTTACCTGAAGGACTCGTAATAGGATACCCTCTTAAAGGTACCCAGGATTTCCACTGGGGCAGTCACAGAGCTGCATATGAAGTGTTTAACTTTCATTACTGGATCAAGGCCGCATCAGCACAGACTGTACATAAAAGATGGAGCGTGCATCCTCGAAGCTGACTTCATCTGTGACCTCAGTGAACACTTTCCTGGTGGGTTCGTGGGCTCGTTTACTAGTTTCAAGTCTAATTCAATTTAAAAAAAAAAAAAAAAAGTGATGTTCAGCGTGTAAAACGTGGCCACTAATTTAGTAAAACAGATGTAGCAGTTACCATCCTGTGCAGTATCCTCAGTTTCTCGAGCAGATCCAGCCCTCTCACCACGTCCAGTTTAAAACCACCAGGAAAAAGATCCGTTTGACTCTTCAAAATGAGACTTCACAGCGGCTCCATCCATCTTTTATGTGGATGTGTTTGGGACCAAGTGCTCCTCATTCCCCGGGCACCAAATACTGCTGTCGTCTTAAAGCAGCTGCTGTCTCGAAGATACAGACAAAGTGCTGCCTTGATGCACTTGGCTGCTACCTACATGTATGAGTGGATGTAATAATATCGAGTTTGTCTTTCTCCTAATTATGATTACAGTACCAGCCCTTTTTTTGCACCCTTCTCTCGTGAATGAAACATGTTGAGAGAATTACTCAGAGTCCTTTTGTGGTTGCAGAAATAATGAATATGAGGGCAGAAAATTCATAATCATATTTTCTTCTATCAATATTTTTCCCCCTTTGCCTTCACCTGCTGTTTGATGACGCTCAGGCACCAAAGCTGGGTGATCCGAGATCATCCTGGTTACACTGAATCCGTTTATTCAGTTTCACAAAGTCACAATCAAATGAAACGAGCAGCGCTCATTTCTCTGAGATGAATGCTGCTCCTGGTTACTGACGTGGGGGAAAAATATCGATAGAAGAAAATATGATCAGGAACTTTCTGCCCTCATATTCATTATTTCTGCAACCACAAAAGGACTCTGAGTCATTTTAACAACATGTTTCATACACGAGAGAAGGGGGCAAAAAAAGGGCTGGTACTGTAATCATAATTAGGAGAAAGACAAACTCAATATTATTATTACAGCCACTCATACATGTAGGTAGCAGCCTAGCATCTAACACTGTAGTGAGCAGTGCATCAAGGCTTTCAGAGCACTCTGTATCAGCAGCTGCTGGGGAAGGAGAACGAGCTGGTCCCAAACTCACGGCTGGATTTCAGAGTGAACCTCCAAAAATAACATCCAACATTAGTGTTCGATCTTTCTGATCCATAGTTATTGATCCCCTCGTGCAGAACTTTGCATACACATGCTGTAAATACACGTTGAAGACTGACAGCTGTAGGGTGACTGCGCGCCATCGAGGATGCTAATGAGCCTGAATAGATTAGAAGGAATCCTTTACTGCTGACCAGCTGTAAACTGCAGCCTGCGTCTTACGGCTTCAACACTCCAAAGACTTTGTGGGAACACAATGAAATGCTGAAAACTGTGATCCACTCTGGAAATTCATCAGCACATAAACCTGAACCATAACTGCGGATTAAGTTCTTCGGAGTGATTTGATTTAAGCGATGATGAGGTCTAAAGGGGCAGGACGTGTAAATGAATTCCCTGCAACACTACACTGTAACAAGCTGCAACCGCACAGCACGTGTTGATTGAATTAAGCCCTCTGAGGGGCTAACTGGCTAGCACTATCCACACAGGTTTATGTTTGAAGTCTCGGGACAGCAGCCGCCCCACTGGTTCTGCGGGAGGCCTGTTCAGTCAGTTCCCCATAAGGTCGGTTTGTACTTTGGACCTCATGGGAAATCCCGCCGAGCTGCCAGCATGATTGATAACTAAAGAAAATGGTCTCCCTCCCTCCCGCTCCATCTTCGCCACCAGGGTCTCATCTTAAACACCTTGAAGAGGATGGAGGCACCAGTCTGCTGGAAGCTGTCTGTAGTGCTCCAAAGAGAAGGGCCTTTCGTGTGTTGATGGGACTGTGGGTAGCACCATACACCACACAACATGAGGCTGTATTACGCAGTTGGAGCTTGTACATTTTTCATATGCTGCAGAGACATTGCCTTCAAAGAAACAGTGTTCAAATTCCATAAATATGGAAAGATGCCTCAAGAAATGACAGAAAAGAGAGTGCAGGTTTATGGACTCTCCTTTTTAGGGTGGGGGTGGGGGACTGAAACAAAGCCTGAGAAAGTTAAAGTTCTCATTTGAGACGTAACAAAAACATCCACCTTCCTCCAATTTGGTTTGGTCCTCTGGGACCTGACCACACGTTGTAAAGGCCTCAGTGGGAATCCCTGAAGGACTCGACCTGGCAGCAGGAGGTCCTGTGATCTGCCACAGGAAGCTCCTTCTAAAAAACACCACAACCTCACTTCCACCAGATTGCAGGCTATTTTGCCAATCTGGTGTCGGACATAATTGACGGATACGTGTCCCACGTGTTCTTCTGCCAAAGCTTCTTGTTGATGACTCCCTGCATCCGATTCCCAAATGAGACGGCACGACGGACTAGGAGAAGTCAAAGGCGAAGGTACGGCACCTGCTTAAATGCCATACTGTCTATTTAATTTGCATGTGTGAAGCATCAGGACCAGAGAGACTGCCGAGCTGCAGACAGCAACCTTCTGTTTATTTTTAAAGACAGCGAGTGGGACGACTGCAGAAATGATAGAGTTGAGTTGTAATGCACAGATTGTTATTCCATGTGCATTTTACAACTCGGGGCTCCTTTAGAGTCAAGTGTGAGGATTTGCAGGCAGGTGTGTCGTGCAGCTGTGCTCATTTCTCCTCTGCGGTCGCAGGAATCTGAAACACAGCCATTCGTGCACACGCAGCGTTTAAAACTGAAGTGGATGATATTTAGCTTCACATCTGTCATTCATGTGTAACACAGACTGGTTGGCCCAGAAAAGATCTGCAGACAGAGAACACACTCACACACACACACACACAGGTGTAATAATGGCTAACTCGGTATCACAGGTAGGAGGAACAAACTGAAGCCCGTGTTCTCTGGGACTGAAGAAGAAAGGCTTGGCACCGAGCAGGCCGAGCACTTACACCGAAAAGCTGTCTCGCTCTTCATCCGTGTCCTCCTCTTGGTTTACATTTCTCTGTTTTATTCTCATCTCTACTGAGACTAATTATTTTCTGAAGTTCCACCCATTCCTAGGCCTTCATGTTTCACTCGCTCTTCCCATCAGATCTACTTTTTTTGTCTCCATCTTTTTTTGGTACGTTGCCTCAGGTTTATTTATGACTCCTTTTGCTGTCATCTGTTTTTAGGGAACAGAGAGAGGTTTGGATGTATGTACAGAAGCACGATAGCTAAAAGTTCACATCATTTATTCTTCTTTTTGTTTTACATCTTGTCACTATAGTCACACAGAGGTTGCATTGCTTAGCAGTGCTAATAAGCTTTGTGAATATTACAGCTGATGATGACAGTACGCTCCCAGGAAGAGCTGCTAAAAAGGTTTTTTGTTTTTTCCAGCCACGCTTTCAGCGTTGCTCCTAGAAACACGATGAGCTCTGAGCCTCGAGCACACGAGCACACATTTCATTTGACTTATTCAAATCTGCAGACTTGGGCGGATTGCAGATGACAAGACATATGTGTTTTTGTTTTCATGAGCAGCACATCTCTGGCTAAATTTGGAGAGTAATTTGCAGCCAGGCTCACACACGCACTTTCATGCTAATGATTGATAATGTTTTATTAATGCAAAATATTCTCTGCCAAGGATCTAAACAAATTGTGGCAATTTAGTCCTTCCAACGTGTGGTATCAGTCATTCACAGCGAGGAGTGATCATGCATCAATGCTGCTTTCCTGCAAGAGAGGTTCAGAGGTCCGCAGGCAGCGGCGGCACATTTCTGACAGAAGAAAATCAAAAGTTTGCTTCTCCAAAGCCTGACGATTGTTTCTGAACTGCTGCTGTGCTAAACGATTTACCTGGAGCCTTTAGTTCCATCACTCTTCATGAATACAGGCAACGGTTTATGAACGCAGGATTTTACATCAGGAGGAAGCCAAATGTTGGCAGGTGGGAGTTATCCACGGGCCTAATGAGTAGCCATCCAAAGACAAACAGCAAATGAAGCCTTGGGGCAGAGTACACCGGGGAGTTTTCTCTCTTCATGAAAAAGCTTTTGCTTCTTTATATATTTTGGCAGTGATGCCATTTAATAAGGGAGTCCCAATTACTAGAAAAGGTGTGCTCTAATTTGGGCTCTGTGTTGCTTACAGAAATGAGAATAAAAGTTCCTGTAATGAAACCAAATGTCCTCATTTACAATATGTATTTCCTGTATAACTAGATTATAATAGTTCATGCCAGACTGTGAGCCAGCACCGTGTGTAGCAACATCATGTAGACATTAAAGCTGTTTGTTGGAGAAACTGGGCATAATTGTTGGAATTATTATGTCTTGATGCTAAATAATACAATATGTATTGATTTATCTTATGCTCCCAAAGAGCAGCACCAGCCATGTCCTAACACAGACTCCAACACAAACTATAGATAAGCACAAAAAACTGGTATAACTTCAGTTCAGTTCAGTTTTATTTATATAGCGCCAAATCACAACAACAGTCGCCTGAAGGCGCTTTGTATTGTGGGTAAAGACCCTACAATAACACAGAGAAGACCCAGGAGTCAAAACGACCCCCTATGAGCAAGGCGACAGTGGGAAGGAGAAACTCCCTTTAACAGGAAGAAACCTCCAGCAGAACCAGGCTCAGGGAGGGGCAGTCATCTGATGTGGGGGTGAGTATGATAGTATGAGCTTAAGTATCCTAGGAACCACAAGTAAGCCAGCAGTCTGAGAACGAAGTGCTCTATTGGGGTGATATGGTACTATGAGGTCTTTGAGATAAGATGGGGCCTGATTATTCAAGACCTTGTATGTTAGGAGAAGGATTTTAAATTCTATTCTAGATTTAACAGGGAGCCAATGAAGAGAAGCCAATATGGGAGAAATCTGCTCTCTCTTTCTAGTCCCTGTCAGTACTCTAGCTGCAGCATTTTGGATCAGCTGAAGGCTTTTCAGGGAGCTTTTAGGACAGCCTGATAATAATGACAGTATTTGATAGTGACAGCACTAGCAAGCAAGTTAAGGTTAGCCAATAAACTGCTATGTTTGGTATCAAGCAATTTGTACCCATCACCATATAACTCCCAGGGCTGCTCTGACATCTCTCATTTTCAATTTACTCCAATATCACAAACTAACAACTGACATTCACTAATTTAAACACAGGCTTTCTCCTAGCCTAAATCTTCCTTTTGGGAATCACATCACAGTTAGCTCGCATGGGGTGTGCGAGCATGGGAAACAGAATAATGACTCTAGTTCTAGGTTTTAGGTGCTGCCTATATCCCGAAAACCCCCAAAATAATTTCTTGAAAACGTTTCTAACATTTTTTAACCAAGTGGCATCATCAGAGTCAGAGCTCTGAGTGTAATCTACACATCTCTATCTATATAAATCTATATATATCTGTAACTAGTAAGGACTGGATGAATTTCTTCACGAATACAATTTTAACTGTTAGAGAAAAAATATTTCTAACCATCTCACAGATGTATCATTATATAAAGCAAGACTATAGTATTTAGACTTTCCAGTTGATCTTTTGGAGTTAACTTCAATAGTTACTTCCTCCAAACCATCAACATGTTTATTAGATCCCATTCCTACTAGACTGTTCAAAGAAGTCTTTCCAATTATTGATGCCTCAATCTTAAATATGATCAATCTGTCTTTATTAGGTGGCTATGTACCACAGACCTTCAAGGTGGCAGTAATTAAACCACTACTTAAAAAGCCATCACTGACCCAGCTGTCTTAGCTAATTATAGGCCAATCTCCAACCTTCCTTTTCTCTCCAAAATCCTTGAAAGAGTAGTTGTAAAACAGCTAACTGATCATCTGCAGAGGAACGGTTTATTTGAAGAGTTTCAGTCAGGTTTCAGAATTCATCACAGTACAGAAACAGCATTAGTGAAGGTTACAAATGATCTTCTTACAGCCTCTGACAGTGGACTCATCTCTGTGCTTGTCCTGTTGGACCTCAGTGCAGCTTTTGATACTGTTGATCATAACATTTTATTACAGAGATTAGAGCATGCCATAGGTATTAAAGGTACTGCACTGCAGTGGTTTGAATCATATTTATCTAATAGACTCCAATTTGTTCATGTAAATGGGGAGTCGTCTTCACACACTAAGGTTAATTATGGAGTTCCACAGGGTGCAGTGCCAATGTTATTTGCATTATACATAATACTTAGGCAGTATTTTTAGAAGGGATCGAATAAATTTTCATTGTTATGCAGATGATACTCAGCTTTATCTATCCATGAAGCCAGATGACACACATCAATTTGTTAAACTGCAGGAATGTCTTAAAGACATAAAGGCCTGGATGACCTCTGATTTCCTGCTTCTAAATTCAGATCAAACTGAAGTTCTTGTACTCGGCCCCACAAATCTTAGAAACATGGTGTTGAACCAGATACTTACTCTGGATGGCATTACTTTGGCCTCCAGTAACACTGTGAGAAGTCATTTTTGACCAGGATATGTCCTTCAATGCACGTATTAAACAAAAATGTGCCAGCTCCCAGCTTGGATTCAGGAGACAGACACCCTCTCTATTTTTAAGATTAGGCTTAAAACTTTCCTTTATGATCAAGCTTATAGTTAGGGCTGGATCAGGTGACCCTGAATCCTCCCTTAGTTATGCTGCTATAGGCCTAGGCTGCTGGGGGGGGGGTCTCATGATGCACTGAGTGTTTCTTTTAATTCACCTCTTTTTACTCTGTTTATACCCCACTCTGAATTTAATTATTAGTTATTATTAATCTCTGTCTCTTTCCCATCAGCCCAAACCGGTTATGGCAGATGACTCCCCCTTCCTGAGCCTGGTTCTGCTGGAGGTTTCTTCCTGTTAAAAGGGAGTTTTTCCTTCCCACTGTCACCAAGTGCTTGCTCATAGGGGGTCGTTTGATTGTTGTGTTTTCTCTGTAATTATTGTAGGGTCTTTTTTATCTTACAGTATAAAGCCCCTTGAAGTGACTGTGATTTTTTTGTTATATAAATACAACTGAATTGAACTGAACTGGAAAATATGCACTAGGGGACTCATTCGCTCTTGGCCCTTATACTTTTCATTGTAATGACAAGAATCCATTTGTCCTGCTAAAATGAATCATTAGCATACTCCAAACAACCTGCAACTGATAAATGGCTTAATTTCACTCTTAAAAATTGACATCCAAAATTTTCATGGCTTTACCCCAATTTGCTAAGAGCAGCAAATCTGTTTTGGCTGGAAATGAAACTGCAGTGTTAATGGGCCTTCATGCAAACTCTCTAAGAAAGAAGGCAAAAGGCAGCACGATGACAAGGATGAGATAATCTCAGCCTTTGGTCGGCCTAACGTCACACACTGTGAGTAGCAAACTGTACATATATCAGTAAGAGTTAAAAAGGGTTTCTGATGTGTGTGTTGGATACTCCTGCAGTCACTTGTGAATGATGTCTGCCTGTCTGACCTTCACCAGTCTTCCTACACATTCAGCTCGAGGAGGAGGAAGAAATGGAAATATGTCGTCCAACTGCCAGTTCAGGGAGATCAATCACTTTAGACAGGTCATTGTTCTTCTCACTGCTTAAAGCACAGAGGTCTATCCCTGAAGTAAGGAAGGTGCTTCAGGCAGGAGCCTTGGCTTCCAGCCGGAGCACCAGAGCAACCGGATTAATCATACCGCTGCACAGCAGGGATGGGACAGCAGGACGGCAGGACAGACGGCATACTTTTTATCAGTGAAACACAGTTTCCTTCTTTCAAAAATCTATGGTATGTAGCTCATATGTAAATTGTGTTTAATATTCATCTGTTCCTCAAACAAACTCACAATAAAAAAAATGTGTCACTTCACAATATTTCTGCAAGATTCAATCTATTAAAAATAACTGGCAACTTTAAACGTGACATTTTGTTACATTACAACGAACAGATCACATATGAGCTTAATCAAATCAAGTAATCTCTGGTTTACAGCGGGGACAGCGCGGTCCGTGCTGTGCCCAGTTAATTGAGAAGCATATGGCTGGTTGGCTAATTAAGCACAAAACCAAAGTCAATCATGCATTATCACCATATCTCCTCTGAGCTAACACTGATTAGAAAGATACTTTTAAAAAGAGAGTGACTTGATAGATGGACCAAGCAGTAATTTTTTCTTCATGTTAGGAAATAATGTCTCATGCCTAAATATTAGGATAAAGCTATAGTTTTATAATTGCTACAGCTAGCACGAGCAGAACTGGTCTCCTGTTATTTTAGCTGGCTAAACAACAAGCTAGCTGTTTTAACCCATCGTGGAGGGTGGAGCTGGGCTTTGTAAAGTTGAGTTGGTGTGTGCAGTGAGGTTAAATCAGCAGTGTTCACTATATGTCATTTTCATACACAACTGTGCAAAAGTCTTGAGCCAGCCCTCGTTTCTTTGCGTACCGTTAGCAAAATGGAAAACAGATGCAGTGATTTATTGAGACACATACAAACATGTTTCAATAAGCAAATATAGTACATTAGGCAAAATCAGAGGATGTGCAGTTCTAATGAGCTTGAAAGCCAATAAGCCGAACAGTGAAACACCGATCAAATGATGTTTCATGGTGCATCGATATCCGACAGTTTCTCCAACACCACCGGCTGAAATGCAGCCCCGAACCAGAGCAGAGCCTCCACCATGTTCGACAGATGTCTGCAGACACTCACTGTTTACTGACCTCCTCCTAGGTTTGCATACCTCAGCCTTTTATACGTTTCCCTGCCTTAAGAATGGCTTCTTGAGCCGCCCTTTCACTGAGACCATTTCTGACCAGTGAACAGTGGATGGATCGAGTGAAAGGCTAGCTGTATGTCTCAGGATTCCTTCCCATTTCTAAACAGCATCCCCCTCAGATCCTGTTCTTCTGCTGTAGATAACTTTTTAAACTTGCCACCTCTTCTTTTATCCTCCACTTGTCCAGTTCCCTCAAATTTTGTGATGGACACACTGCACACTGTGCTGAGATATGCCACGTTTTTGGCTAATAGTTCTTTTTGAATCACCTTGTTGGTGCAAAAATAATATTTTATGCCGGTCAAACTGTGTCATCTTTGGCATTTT
This sequence comes from Pterophyllum scalare, assembly GCA_024447675.2. Lineage (NCBI taxonomy): Eukaryota > Metazoa > Chordata > Actinopteri > Cichliformes > Cichlidae > Pterophyllum > Pterophyllum scalare. Next base: position 224,023 of record JAMQGT020000854.1, read on the forward strand.
TCAAAGATTCAAGTAAAGAAATGAGAACAAATTGTTACTGACTGCCTTCTGCAAAAACAGGGAAACTGCCTAAAGACTTAATTTAAAATTCTCTTTGTTGCTTTGCTGTCCGTCATATGTCAGTGTAATCCCCTGGCCTAGGTGAAGTTTAATGCTTGGATAATTCATAGGTCAGTGTTTAGTGGTATAACTCTGAAAATGGTCAGGTTTCTCTCTCTCGTTCATATTTGTATTTACACAAAAAGTCCAGAATCACTCGGGTGCTATAAACACTGCGGCAGCATTTATATGAAACAACGGCCATCTGAAGGGATTATTCTGAGCTGATTTATTTTTGTTTCCATATCCAACTAATCAATAACCTGAGCAGTGGGAGGCGATGCAACAAAGAAGGCAAAAAGAAACAGAATAAAATGTCCAACTTAAAAAAAGAAACGCTGCACGGCGTCGGTCAGAGCGTCCGACGCTGTGACAGCTTTTTCTTATCAAGGACGAATGATGGCACTAGAGTCAGGTGGAAGATATACGACTTTAATATTTTAACAGTATATTGTGTTACACACATACTGTACATTACAGGCGGTTTAATTAAGGGGCTCAAAGTCACGCTGTTGTTTATCCAGATCTATATTTATATCCTCTGCATCAGCGGATGACAGGGAGACGCAGTGCTGCTTGCACACATACATATAAATGAGTGCACTGCACAACAGGTAAGGAACTGGGTAGATAGGGCTGAATGTAAATAGCATTAGAAAACACTAAGGTTGTGTCTATATTTATGGCAGGCACAAGATGTGACGAGCGAACAGGGAGACGAGGGGCGGAGAAGGGGAAGAAAGGAACTTTGATGTGAGAGGATGAGGGAGGGGGCGGAGAACGCCACAGCCGCTGTAATGCTGTCTGAAACTTGCTTGTGATGGAAAAGTGGAGAAACTATTCGTGACTGTTTGTCATTGATGTGTCGGGGCTTGTCATAGGTGCCACAGAAAAAGTTTTGTCTCTCACACCGTGTTCACGCCGATCAGCGTCAGTTCCTGGGCCGCCGCACCGACACGGGCGTCGCAAAAGCTGAGCAGCCGGACGTCGAGGAGCTGCTGAAGAGATGCCCGAGCGGCGAGAAGAAGAGGAGACGGGAGATGAAATGCTGCTTGAGGAGAGTATCGACTGAGAGGTTCACAAAGATGGAGCCGGGATTGAGGTAATAAACAAGCAGATGACGAAAACTCGCACAATTAGCCGAGGATCAGAGCTAAATCTTTCTGTCACGAGTTTAACTAACGCTGTGTAAAACCCTGGAGACAGAACAAGCTTTGCATCAATATCCACTCCAGCAGCACGCAGTAATTGAGGCAGTGACATGCATAATGACCACGTGAGGAGAAATATCAAACCCTATCGATCGCTAATGTTTAGGAGGAGGTTTAGAAGGTCCAACATTTCAAAAATAATTAGCGAGTAAGCATTTTAGAGTCAAGAGGAAGTTTTCAAAAATATGATGGCTGGCAAGCCCTGCAGTGCCCGTGTGAGATCAATATGGCCTGAATTAATGAGCAACTTAACAAGGCACTTAAAACCCTCTTAAGAGGACAGATAAAAACCCAGTGAACTTTGAAAGGTAATGAACATTTTTTATCCCTATGAAGCTGCTGGCTTTATTAGCTGAAACAAATGGAGCAGACACTTAAGTCAGACACTAAAACTGACTTCTAAATAAGGTGAGGCGGCTGAAAATACAGCGGAGGTGGCTAATCCAGAGCTGCAGGGAAAAATGTAAAACACCGAAGAGTTTCTGTTCGCCAACTTCCTCCTCCCGACTTCTCCACAAAGACTCCTCAAAGGCAGAGATGATCTAAGACCATCAGATGCTTCAGGCTGCGTTTTGACATTTGAAGAATGGAGGCTGAATTCATCATTAATCTTGTTTCCTGTGATGATGGAAGGCGGCCGGTTTGCCGTCCATCACGTTCAGAAATCCAAAACAATCACAGAGCCGTTAAATTCACTTCAGCTCCCAGACCGAAGTGAACTTTTTGCCAGCATTTCCGCAGGTTCGACCCCGTTCAGAGCTACGGGAGGGAAACTGATCGACTGCAACTGATGCACTTAATGAGTGTTCAAGGTGCACCAATCAGAACAAGGCGGTGCTGGGCCCAAAATGAGCAAATTAGCATATGTGATGAGACGTGAGCACAGACGGGCTGTCAGGTTATTCTACTGAATATGTTCTCCAATATGAAGAAACAAAATTATTTAGACTCATTTCTTAAAATAATAATCCTTCTTAGATAATATAAAGTGCCCATAATTTAATCATATCAGTGAATTCATTAATGTGTATGTGTTGCAGCTGGAGATGTGAAGAATTAACATCTACACATCAGGACATAATTAAAATAATAATCACCTTTACCAGGTTCACAGTTTAAAAAGTTCCAGGTAACGCAGTTACAATGAGCAGACAAACGCATGAAGTATCCATGTGTGTGTGTGTGTGTGTCCGTGATGTTTGAGGGTTTTATGGAGAATAATAAGAGTACAGCTGCCAGCAAAATGTCATCGGAGCAGCTGTACTGTGACAGAGCCAACGGTTTGTGCTACATGAAGTTAGACGATAAAAAAACAAACAAGCAAAGTGGCCCATGATTAATATGAGAGGCAGTGAAGGGAACAACAATCACTGAGATATGAGAGCCTATTTGAAATGGCCCGCAGGAGCCGAGGCTGCAGTAGGTGCAGGACGGGATGGACGGCGGGCTGCAGAAACACCACGAGGCCGTTGTCACAGTTTGAGTGAAACAGCTGGATACATTCGGAAACGTTTCTCTTGTGTATCTGACCACGTGGAGAGACAGAGGTTAGCATCAAACAGATACAAGGTTGCTGTTTGTTGGGGCGCTGATGTGCAGCACATAAAACTGAGGGAGCGGTAAGATACCAGTCCATGCTCCGATACATACATGGATTATAAACACAGCAATAAGTACCACTGTACCTTAACGGAACAGCACAATAAAGTCACCAGAGGTTTAGGATCTGGTCTCCATGCGGTAAAAACCACAAGGGCACAAAATAAGGACCCTCAGAGGGTCCCACCACAGCGGGGAGCCACTGAACCTCCAAAGGGACAATAAGGTCCTTTATTTTTCTAAGAACATTCAGCACTGTAGGAAGATCGTGTTATCCATATAATAATCTTATCCTCATGTCCATTATATGAGTAAGAGCCGAGTATATAAATGAAAAGACCAACAAATAAAGAAATAAAGGGAAATTAATTAGTGCTCATTACAGCCCTAAAAACCCTGTGGCTCTTATATAGAACGCTAACGAGGCTAAAGAGAAATATGCTAATGCCGTCCAGAGGAAGGACCTGTGGAAAAGCTCTGCGATGCAGACCTTTAATGAGAAACAAGTCAATCTCATTTCTGAGCAAGCCAATCCAATTTTCAAGGACAGATTAATAGCTCACTCCATTAATTGACTCACACAGAGAGCATAAAGGAGGACCCCATGAAAACATCATCTACATAATATTCATTCACACGAGGTACACCTACACCTCTCAGTTCACGGGGTGACACAAACCTCTGCTCTACGCCTCCGGACTGCTGATTTTTGATGGTAGCAACAAACTTTGTTTGCTAAATTATCCAGAGCTGTGATGGGATCCCTGCTCCCCCAAGCAGATGGCTCTTTTTGCTATAATCAGTGTGCTAAACACTGGGTAATACAAACTTTAATGAGTTCAATGCAAACTTTCTCTCACTCTCTCACAGCTGCTTTGCCTCTGAGTCGCAAATCAATCCATTATTACAGGTAAAACAACAGCAGAGCGAGAGGGAGGAACTCTGGTCATTAGTGCTGACAAATGAAACGCCCGGGGATCCGGGGTAATTCATCTGCAGCTGAATATTCTGCATCCCGGGCCAATAAGGAGGAGGATTTGGACCGGTGCTACGGACCACACATCCCAATGAGATTCTCCATCCATTTATAATGTGAGCGTAAACAGATCGGGAACATGTGAACGCAACAGTTCACCTGACCTGTGAGGTCAGACTTTTTTAAGCTCATACAGTGAGTCAGTGAATACATGCAACGATCAAATCATAAACATCCGAGGTGCTTACGAGAGATTCGGATGATGGCAAATGAGTTATTTTATTTCAGACCACATATTTCAAGCCTTTGGATCAATGATATCTAATTTCGGTTCTGTTCACATATGTGCATTTGCTGACAGCCCGCGGCCATAATTTAATCTTCTATGACAAGCGCACATACTTCCTGTAGGCTGTTCTTACAAGTTTCATGAGTTTGTTTGGAAATGAAAAAATTTTGAATATCGTTGCTGGGAAACGCCACGAGCTCAGATCGCCGGCGCTGACGTTCACGCTCACGCGTGTTAAAGCGTGCTTCGGGTTCAGACACGTCCAAACGATACTTTTAAGAAATCTGCAGCGTCAACACTTTAGCCCGATCGATGAATCTTCTGCTCTTCCGTGCAGCCAGAGGGTGAAATGGCTCAGGTGAGGGGAGGGGGCTAAAACAGCTGGATACTTTCTCAGGAGAAGTTTGAAGACTTGTTATTTGTTACCTTATCACAGAAAATGTAATTATTGATTTGCAGAAGCTGAGCGGCTGCAGAGCATCACGCTGCATCACGTGGCCTTAAGATGAAGTGATCAGGCCTTTGGACCCATGCTGCTGATGTTTGTTCGGCTGCTAAAACCAGGAATTTGTCATAGTTGAAACTAATTTCTGCATCACATTTCATATTCACTCATTAACTATAAAAGAAGATCCAGTGTCTCGGGTCATGTGACCGTTCCACCCCATAGGCGGACCTTTCTTACATTTCTCACCTGCCTCGGGACTTTCACCCCCAAAAGTCCGCATAAATCACCTGGAGTAGCTTCTGTGAGGCTCCGGAGTCCCCGGGTCGAGTTGCTCGATGTTCCCGCATATTCCGAGTCGGACAGCAAATGTGGCTGAAGCCCGTTCCCGGGATCTCCTGGGCACAAAGTGACAGATTTATCACGGCCGCTCAGACTGCTGTTATTCAGGGCTTCATTTAGACAGATCCACGGGGATCGTTGGAAGTGTGGATGTGGATGTAACTCACCCAGCGGAAGAGTTCAGGGAAACTTCTCATTTACATTTTTAAAAATAATAAAGCTAAAACATATAAATTATGTAAAAATTATATTTGAGCAGCTGTTAATATTCCCGGGCTGTGCATCCAGTAAAGTTCAAATGTGCTAAATGCTCTACCCCTCCATATTAAATGTGACATTATCCCCCCCCCCGGCAATCTCTGCTGGAGCGCTGAAGCAGGAAGTTGGTCTGCTCCGTGCACTTTTCAAAGTACGCTTCCAAAGCTGCGGACTTCATTCTCAGGACCATAAATAATGAACTATTTCTTTAAATATGAAAGCTTTATGAATACATTAAGATGATGTAGAGAACGTGTTGGCAGAAATTTCTGCTATTGCATATGTGCTGCACCCACAATCATATTTAATGAATGTGGTCTAAAATAAAAATTTTAAAAAAAGAGCTCACAATTGTAACGAGCTATTTCTGAGCACCCGTCTGTGCTGGAGAAGAGGAGGAGCTCGAAAATGAGGAAGACTTTTATTTTTAGTCGTTCTCCTGTGCTGACAGCTACTTTAAAGGTATAATAGCGTGAATATGCTATAATACACTGAACATACATGAATATGAAAGCAGCTCTGCCCCTTTGTGAGAACACAACCAAAACTCTTCTAAATGACTCGACAGACTTTGCTGCTGCTCTGAAGAGAAAGTTGATATTATTACAAACATTTGTCTGATGAGCCTTTTAGGCCGGGATGACAAACGATCATGCATAATTTGTTGTAATTATGCAGACTAATGCAATTCTCCATAAAGCTCTATTCTCTGCAGCCTTTTGATAGGGAAAACAAACCCAAAGCAGAATCGGCTGCAGCTCAGCAGTCTGTCTGAGCCAGCTGTTTAACGGGGATAACAAAGAGCCAGCATTCAAACTCACACACAACACTGGAGAAAAGAGCACTCTGACTTCTCTCTGCTCAACAGAAAGGAATCGTATTTGAGGCTATAAATGTCTTCGGGAGTTCATATCGTGTCATGGCACCAAGGGGCCAAAGAGTTACAGTGAGCTGCTGATCGGGTGGGGCTCATCAGCCGTTATAACACTCACATAGGTAGGAGTTTATTTTTCCTGGCTCTCCATCAGCATCAGCTGCAGAAGCATACGGTAGTGTCTAATTCAAAGTCTGGTGACTCTGATATAAAAACACGCCGGTGCATGTGACGGTTCATTCTAACTTAAATGGACTCAGTGAATCAATCGCATATTTCTGTGTTGCACCCGCACCTTTCAGGCAGGTGAGTGCACTTCAGACTGCTTCACAGGTGAGTGAGTAACAGCAAGCTGGAAAATCACACACAGCAGCAAATTAAAAAGGTAAAACATCCGAAATTATAACAACTTATATCCAATGAGATATGCAAATAAAAATAACGTAAGCGATGTGTTTAAAGTATGCTTAATTCAAGCGAGTCTTAAGGGGTTTGAGCTCCTCCGAGTTCCTCCGGCTCCTCTCTTCATGTCTGGAGGACCCGAGAGGCCGTACGGGTTCATATGTTATAAGGGTGTGAGAAATATCGGAGCAAGACCATGAAACAGGATTTTAAAATCAATACAGAGACTGACACACTGTAAAATGGTAACACTGTCTCTCCTTCTGGGCTGCACATTTCTGAATCATTCAGAGTCGGGTGGCCGAGTCACGTCATTCTTACCGTTTCTAGCTTGATGCTTGATAAACGAAAAGGAATTCAGTTTTAGGATCAGAGTCTCTCTGAGCTTTACAATGTATGACAGACATAAAAAAAATTAATGCATGTTTACAAAGTATTGTTGCTCGTCTTTGTCACTGAAAACTTTAATAGCTAAAATATTGGCAACAAGTGTTCAATTTGCACATCCAGCAGGCACAAAGGCACATTAGCATTAATTTAATTAGAGCCGTACTTCTGTATGTGTTGCAGTTTGAAGTTTAATGTTCACTCTCCCTTTAGCAATGTTTTGGTTTCTAAGCTGCAAAACACAGAAACCTGAACCCCCGCAGCTTTATTATGCTCTGAGTCATCACGTTTACCTTTTAATGAAATATTTCTGTCGTGATGGGAGGGGTCTCGTTCCCTACTCAAAGGGCACGAGGAGTCACTACCCTGCTCTGTGAACTGGAGGTCCAAATGATGAATACACTTGTGGTCAAAGTGTACGTCCGTCATGGTAAGTTTGGTTATAATGCTAATATTTGGTTAAATGTCCCTTAGGACGTTGCAGGAAGTTCTGGTTGCATATTTGAGTTGAGTTAATTGAAACTGGTTGGTTTCCTGACACGGGCCCAGCTTTTAAGCATAGTCCACAAATTTTCGGGTTAAGGTTGAGATTAAGGATGTGGGAAGAAAATTCCAGAAGCTTAATGTTTATGTGGGCAGCTACAAATTTCAAAGAAAGTTGAAGAAAGAAAATCCAAAATAATTTTAAGCTTGTACCCAATTCTTGTTTTTTCAAGTCATTACAGATGTATGCTACATGCTGTACAATCCTTCCACCCTGGAAGCGGTTAAAAGAAATCAAACTTAAAATGACATTCATGCCCATGAGTGCATGTTAACCTTTGACTGCAGCTGTAGCTATCAAGGCTAAAAGTGTGCTAAAAGCTTTTGTATTACCCCTTTAAAGAGAGTTTAAAACCCTGTTTATATTAACTATCAACAGAATGTGCAGACCAATGAGCTATGGCATTGTCCCCGACACCAGTCTATTGTGTTCCAGAGATATCTGCTCAAGTTAAAATAGTGCTAGGCTGTACTCTGTTGTAATACTACTGTATACCACAAGATGGTGTGGTGAGTCAGTGTAGCGTCAATCTGTCCTGAGCCCAAGATGATACATGCCAACATTATTAAAGCTAGTGTTAGCTCAACATTTGTACAGAAGTCATGTTCCTATCACACGTAACTGAGTTGTAGTTTGGCAGAAGATCTCAAAGGCACGGCTCATTAGATCAGTTAGAAGCCAACAGCCAAACAGCAGCTCGGCTGTGCGCCACCAAAAGTGGACCAGGTGACTCTGGAAGACCCACAGAGGTAAAAGCAGCTGCTAGTAATCCTCCCACAGGTTCACATACACACTTGAACTTCTGGATCGTGTTGAGCAAAGGCTGTCCCTCCATCATTCCAGTTTGAGGAGAACTACACTGTGAATGAGCTTTGTGTTGAAAAAGTGATCGTTTCATGTCTTATTTTCATAATCGAGTAAGATTAAAATTCAATCACACAGCCTCACGATCAAGTTGGCCACATTTTAGGGTGGGCGTGGCCACAGCATGAGAGCGCACGGTCCTTAGCCTGCTCTCCCCAAGCCCTCGTTTCTCACTCAAAAATGATGGCGGCTTCAAAAGGGGGACTTGAGAAACCACTGGGTGACATCATGATGGCATGCTCTCATTTATATACAGGCTATGGGTTTCCTTTCTCCCACGTGTACACCTAGAAGTCCGTGCTGTTATTCGGAGGTCCAGACTCCTGTACTGGTTTGGTCTTCACACAAAACAAAGAACACAACCAACTCATTTATTTCTCATTTTCACCATGACAGCAACAAAATGGCTCTGAGTCTGAACCCAAACGTTAAATGAAAGCGCCTTCACTCTACAAGAGTCTCGTCCTTTAATTTAGGGGGAAAAAAATCCATGAATGCATTTAGTCAGAGTTAAAAGGCTCGAGCTGTTATTAAAAAATGTACATGCATGAGTAACTTTACGTCCTAATGAGGTATTAACTTAGTGAGATGTAGGCTGCCTCGGCTTATCACACCTGCTGCATCCCTGTTTCCTCACAAGCTCATAAGCAGTGAGTAACTGCTTTCATTTTATCTTTAATAGAGGAATAATTTAGCTAATATTTCCTGACGATGAGGAACTCAGAACATTAAACCATGACTTGGTAGAGGTGCCACATGCAGATTTAATTCAGGTTTTGGTGATTCTGATGAGGTTGCCCATCATACGGCAATGAGAGAGATAAAAAAAAAAAAGTTTCCAAACCAAGCTGTGCGGCAACATTAATCTTCCCCGATGCAATGAGGTGGTGTGAAAAAGAATTACAAATTACAATATGCTGCACATCACAGTGCTGAAACTCCTACCTGCTTCATGTAATGACTGCACTCGATGACTGATGGATACACACAACCTGCCCTCTCTGCTGAAGGCACAGTAAAAACTGCCAGCGCCATTACAGAGAGAGTTATGGTCCTCCGGGGGGGGGGGGGATCCTACAGACGCATCACACAGTCACGCTGCAAGGATCAGTACGAGCATGCTATTCAGATGACAGCAAAGAGCTGGATTATCACCCCCACGTAGAGGAGGGGGGGCATTCCAATATAAAAGGAAAAGAAAACAGCTGTCTCTCCGATTTACAGCTAAATAGAGTTAGATTACAAATTGTTCATTTTCCATTTCATCCAATTTCTCCGTTTGTCACACAGCCTCTGATTGCGAATGCAAACCGGGAGGTTACTGATCAAACTTCTCGGAGAGGTTCTGCAGAGAAGTTTGGAGATGATCAGAACGCACAGCGGCCGTCTCCTGCTTCAGTCGCCGCCTGATATAAAGAGGGCGCGGCTTCATCAGCGCATCGGTCCACGCTGCATCTGCTGCACTGTAATTACAGGTAAAAGGCTCCAATAATTTCACAGCACCTGTTTCTATATTAGCCGACTTCCACCTCTCACACATGAGATGTTGTCACTTAAATATGCCAAGGCCATGCTGCCAATAACTGTAACAGAATTCAAGCTTCCTGGTGCTGCTGCTGGGTTCCTGAAGGTAAGACGACGTGAGAGGCGACTGCAGCGTGTTAGCTCGAAGGTAATTCATCTGCTATATATCAGGCAGTGTGTGGTAAGAATGGAGATAAATTAATTAAACGTACTGCTATTATACGAGCGCACTGCCAGGATCTGTACTTTAAGAGCTCTACAGTCAGCTTTACCCCTGCAGGTCAGGTCGGCCTTTTGCTTCATACTGAATGGATTTGGGCCTAATTTCCTTCGTTTCTTTCTCCCTTTTTTCTGCAGACACATTAAACATGATCTAGAACTTCTACCAGAATAAATGAAATAAACAGCTGTATTAGGGCAGAAAAATAGGAGGAGGAAATGAAATAACCTGGGGATCTGACTGCAGAAAGTTAGATATATAAAAAACACCAGTGGATGATTAAAAAGAGAAACTAATGAAAAACAGTCAATAGTTTCTTCCGGCACCACATTTATTAATTTCATTCAAAGATAATAAAGATTGTGGATGCGATGCAGCGATGTTTACAGCACGTCCATGACGGTCCCTAACTTTGATGCCTCGTTCGTTCTCGGGTTCGACTTGTTTGAAATGTTTTATTATTTTGCACATTTGAAACTATTTCTAAATTTGACACAGCTCCCACATTCAGGGCCGTAGACTTGGGAGGGGCCGGTGGGGACGCCTCTCTACCAAGATGGCGGCCGTTATGTTCCCACCCCCTCCCCGCTTCGGTCTATGTCTCTACCAGTGTTAATACCAAGCCTACGCCATGCCTGCACTCATCCCACTGAACCTGTTATTTTGCACCAAGCTGTTTATTATTATTACTAATAGTATTACTATAATAACAACAGTTTAATATTGGAGCAGGACATCTTAGAAAAACTGATGATACAGCTTTAAATTAAATCAAATCTAAATATCTTAAAGTCATGCTGCAGCAGTTACCTGGATTACCACCGACTGATGGAGACGTTTAAAATGATGCCTGTATGACTATTTATAACAAAGGCCACATTCACCGCTGAGAGATATGATGGTCTTTGGGTTCCAGTCTGAGGCAATTTGTGCAGTTCAGCCAACATAAGGGGAAAAAACATTACAAATATGGATGCATGTTGCTTTTTCAGACTGTACTCTCATTTCTGCTGCATCACTTGTACCCAATAATACAATAATAATAAAACAATTAAAGGAGCACTTTAGAAGCACGTCAGTCCTGAATAGGAAAAGATGATGCTGAGATCTCTCCTGATATGGACTGGGTGATGTTGGGAATGAAAGGATGCCACATTGGTTGATGGAAATGAAAATGATGAACCCGCAGAGGCTGAACTCAAAGACACCCCAAAAATCAAAGTGATAAATGATTCAGCAGCTGGAACATTTAGCTGAAATTTCACTGCAGTAACTCAGAATGATGCTCAGGAGTTTGTGTGGCCCCCGTGTGCTTGTATGCATGTCTGATAGGGTCGGGGCCCCTAATGAGACGACGGATGGTGTCCGGAAGGATCTCCTCCCAGATCTGGACCAGGGCATCACTGAGCTCCTGGACAGTCTGAGGTGCGGTCTGGAGGTGTTGGATGGACTGAAACATAGTGTCCCAGAGGTGTTCCATTGGATGTAGGTCAGGTGAGCGTGGGGGCCAGTCACTGGTATCAGTTCCTTCATCCTCTCACCACATGAGGCCGGGAATCCAGGAGGAACCCAGGACCCACTGCAGTGGGTCCAAGGATGATCCTGATGGCAGTCAGGGTGCCGTTGCCTAGCCTGTAGAGGTCTGTGCGTCCCTCCATGGATATGCCTCCCCAGGCCATCACTGACCCACCACCAAACCTGACACGCTGAACGATGTTACAGGCAGCATAACGTTCTCCACGGCTTCTCCAGACCCTTTCATGTTTGTCACACGTGCTCAGGGTGGACCTGCTCTCATCTGTGAAAAGCACAGGGCTCCAGTGGTGGACCTGCCAGTTCTGGTATTCTATGGTATTCTGCACGTGCCGGGCAGTGAGCACAGCGCCCACTATACTAGTACTCTGGTCATAAAGTGTTCCTTTAATTTTCTGAGCAGCGTATATTTAACACGCTGACTCCCAAAACACAGGCATGAGAATGCAGCCATCTTTTATCCATCTCAATAACATATTTCTTAAACAAACATTTCATTTCTATTCATCATTAAGTCTCAAATTGCTCTCCGTTAATGAAGACTTCTAATTATCCATTCACATTCATTTCTGCAACATTAATTCATATGAAAAAAACCCTTCATTTCTCCTTCCTGTGACATTGCTTTGGCTGGAACCATCCCTATGAGCTAAATGTGTGTATCGAGACAGGCAGAAATAGCAAAGGAGACTGAAGCAGACATTAATCACTGAAATTAACAATCTCATGATTGATGCTAATGAAAAAAAGAAAAAAATTGCCTCAACTCTCCCCTGTGAGCTCCATTTGCAAAGTTCAGCACCCTCGTGGATGCTGGAGATGTCTTTTTTATCTGCAGCGTGATTACCATAATGAGAAGTTTGTGTTATGCTGGAGTTCTGGGTATGTAAACGGCAAACTGTCAGAGACACACAAACACGCTGAGCCGTACCTGCCGTCTGTGAGCTTCCTCGGTAAAAAAGGAAGGCGACAGATTTATCACAGAGGAAATGAAAGGCTGGGATTGACAAGTTGCAACTTTTAAAAAGGTGTCTTTTGGATATCATTGACATAGCAAAGACATTGCCATCTGTCATTTGAAGATATACTAATTAAAGCTGCTGCAGTTATGCTTTCCATATGGATCCTGCTTGACAAGACAGAAAATTTCTCATTCCCTCTAATGACACAATGCAGGCGTCATTCTGACCTGAGCCTCAATTCTCCAGCAATTAAATCCTGCACAGCGCTGGTGGAGGCAGCACGCTCCGTCTCTCATTGTCTGAGAGTGAAGCGCTTTTATTTTTTTAACCCTCAGATCAACTCATCAGTGCAGCACTGAGGGATCAAACGGGCTGGAATTTGCTTGAGATGTGAATCAGAAGAAGTGCTTCGATTGAGGAATACGGTAATAAGACCTCCACTTGAACTAAGCACGGCGCTTGGAGCCCCCGGGCGAAGGGAAAGCACAAGGAAATCTCATTAGGCACAATACTTTTTCTGCACAGCTGCCCCATCACAATGTCGTGCTTAAGGAATCCCAGCAGTCAAGTTTAAGGAAAAGGAAAAAGGAAAAAAAAAAGCAGAAACCCGAAGAAACAAAGACATCCCGCTCGCCTCACTGTGCCTCTGTGGCCCTGAAACACACGTCTTTTAAAAAAAAAAAAGCTGCCGAGGTGCAAATTTCCCACCGTGAGATGAAGCGAAAGTGCTCGAACCAGCAATATTTTAGATTCCCAGGTGGAGGAACAGAAGCTCTTGCATAGGAAGCACATATAAACAGGACCCAAGATAAGAGGAATAAAGTCACTGTGAGGTATAAATAGACAGCTTCAAACAGGTCTAGACTCGGTTCACATGCTGCTGAGGGTAGAAACCTTTCTGTGAGTCAACTCTCCGGCTGAAGCGGCGCTAATGGAACAAACTCCGAGGCCAGCTGTGAGTTTTGGTGCTAGGACGAGAGTATTACTTTGGTTTTTAGAAATAAACTTTTATAGAGACTTTAATCAGCACGAGTCACTGAAATCTTAATGCTAATGAAGCAAAGGTCACGTTGTCCAAATTATTGGTTCTCTGCATGTGGTTGACCTCAGAGGTCAGTGCAGTGTTGAATAACTAATACTCTTTTCTTTAAAAAAAGTTCAAGTAAACTCTTTTTTATTGCCACTGTGGGCTGAAATCATCTGGTAGTTTATTACTGTAGGAAAGCCATCGGGCCAGATCGATCTATTCGGTCTCAAATTCCTGAGAAAACGTTTGTTTTTAAGCAGCTAATTTTTTCGCTGCATTTACCAACTGCCTGCTAAGCTCTCCAACAGCGGTGCTGTGAAAACTCTTGGTTCAGGATATTACCACAGCAATGGTTTCACCTTTAATTTAGCTCGAGCTAATTTAAGGGTTATCCTCAATTAACATTACAGGTCTTTGGGCCCCAACCAGCTAGCAGGTTCAAACCCAGGACCTTCTCTCAGTGATTAGGACTGGAAATTTAATATTTCAAATTTGACATTTTGGCCTAAATGATAAATTGACATGGTTAATATCCTGGGAATCTACACTATCTTATTAAAATGATCAGTGTATGTAAATACGTCTGTATGTATCCTAGTCCAATCTGAACGAAAGTTCAGCAATTTTTAATTATTATTAATATCTATGTTTTTATTGAAAAAAAACCCAAAAGATTCATTATAAATCTCCATTCTGTGGATTTTCAGATTCATCATCGCCCTGTGAATGTGAGCTTATGTTCTCCGTTTGCTTCGGCACATTTAACTTAACGGTCACCAAAAAGGAATTTTGTTTGAGCCACCACGAAAAACAGAATTAAGAATTATTACAGTGACCAGAGCTGATATTTGGGTCTGATATTAGATCCAAACTCAAAAATCCTGAGGTTCATCAGCTGAGGACCATGAATGCATAAACTACATGGCAATCTAATCTAATGTAATCCGATACAGCCGCACAGCTTCATTGGCTGAACCAGCTGGTAAAAAAGACAAAATGTGCTGTTAGGCAGTAAAACTGGCCCACACTGATCCCCGTCACATTACAGGAACACTGATTAGTTCAGCATTTAGCGTTGTGTCTCTTTCAGCAGAAAGTATGAATTACAGTTCAGTATCCAGGTGCAGTTGGCAGCTAGCTTGTGAACACAGTGGTGTATTCTGAGATTTCCCTCAGGTGATGCTGTGAGGTAACAAAAAAAAAAAAGCTAAGGGAAGAGTGAATATTAGATTTACATTTGCCAGGTGAGCAGGAACCTCCGGGGCTAAAAAGAAATGAAGCCAAAGCACGACGTGCCAAAAACTGCAGTGCCTAGAATGCCCACCCGAGGCTAGCTCAAAAGCAAATCAGTCCCACGGAACATCACGCTAAAATGTTCATTTCCACAGCACAGATAAACACGTCCACTGCCCTTCGGCTCTCTGTACTCATTCATTGCAAGTATCATCGAAATATGATCGTGTCATCAGCTAAGAGGTTTGAGCTCTGACCTCACCTTCCACCTTAGATACTGTAATAGTTACTTTCATTTATTCACGTATTCATTTTGATACAGATGACTGACAAATTAAAGGAAAACGTCATGACAATGCCCATAAGTGTCTTTTTCAGAAAATAGTCGATATCACCGAATTCTGCCGAGCTCAAAAACACCAATAAAAATAATCACGTACAATTTTGTCACAAAATGCAAATCCATTTGATTCTCACATGATCTTTTTGTGCTCATTGCGTTTGTTTTCATAGGTTTCTTTAAACTGGACAGAATGACCAGCTGGCATGGCTGCAGACTAATCTGCATCATACTCACAACCCACTGAACATCCTAAACCAACATCAACACAACAGACACAGACATCATCCATTTCAGAGAAGGAAATAAGATCCTTCTCCTGATGCCTGTGAAAAGAAAATTTGGTTCCTGAAGCCGGGAGGTCTTTTCTCACTGACCTAACGTATATTGTACATTTCTGGCCAACGCATTAGGAACCACCAGCATCATGAAAGCACAAAATAAGCGAATATCTCTGGAAGAGGAATGTTGATCCCGCCAGCAAAGATCCAAAGATTTCCAGAATCAATGCCAAGGCACATTAAGATGTTCGGGTGAAACACATTACCCAGCCATCAAGATTTTTGGGGATGCATCCATCAAAGCCCATACAGTATCTGATTGTCTCTACCCCAGACTTGACTTCTTATTTTTCTCACTCCGCCTGTGGTTTGGGACATAATATAGAGATTTATCCAAAATCAAAGGTGTCCAACTGGGTTAAGATTTTATGACTACGAACATCACAGTACATTGTTTACTGTGATCATCATGCCACTCAGTGGCCCCTCTGTCATGCAGCAGGAGAATGCTCCATTAGTTGCTCTTTTCCTTTTCCTAACATGCACCAATGCAGCGTCACAGCCATCAAAGCTGTGCTGTTGATGACAGTTTCCATAGATCTAAATGTAACTTTAGCCACTTTTTCAGCAGTGAAAACTCACCAAACTGAGCATTCTTTGTCACTGAAGCCCTTGCCTGCCATCCATCCCAACAATGGACCCCCTTTCAAAGTCTCTCGCATTTTTCTCCCTCCCTTTTGCCATCGTAAGAATCGGCAGAGCTCGTTCAGCTTTTTTAACCACGCCACAAAGCATGCTTTTGTGCTTAATTGTACTATGCAGTGCACCTGTGTGGAAGCATCTGTTTGTTTTGCTTCAGTGCTCATTTATTCAGTTTTTTCCTTTAGTTATGTGTTTATTTTTTGCACATCTCTATCTGTGTCAGTGAAAATGACTGTACTGTAATGGCCTGTACGGTCTTGCACAGACTCAAACATAGACCCATTTAATAATGGACTACGTGCCATTTAAGTGCCCCTGTGACTGTCCACGAAAAGACATGGTCATCGCTATAGCATCAGCACAGTGAGCTAATGTCACCTGCAGATGACTCCCGCCCAGCTGAATAGTGCATTTCAGAGTTGTCCCCTCACCGGTGCCTGTGAGGCACATCCCTCTAAAGCTGTTGCACCAATCAATGCATTTTGAATGGGACCAGCACTGACCAGCAAATGGGTGCAAAAACAAAACTGTGTCCGCTTCACTTTGCTCTTTTGAGCTGTATTGTGCTGAGCGGACAAAGCCACCATGCTAAAGGAACAATGATGGCAGCAATACGTAATCTGAACCAAGTGCTACATATT